>JAJIBD010032642.1:0-12959 GCA_021461705.1 Cryptotis parvus | reverse complement strand
TTTTATGTATTTTTTTTAAAGTATTTTATTATACCTAACATGAGATAATAAATTACAAAGATACACAATTAAAAGTTCATATTTGGGTTTTGGTCAAGGCAGTGTTCCAGCACCCATCCCTCCACCACAGTGCTCCATCTCCCACCACCAATTCCCCGGTTCCCTCCCCTCTCCCCCCCAGCCTGCCTCCATGGCAGGTTCACCATTTCTTTCCCTCTCTCTCTCTCTTTTCTCTCCTTCCTTCCACCCAGACTATGGATTACAGTAACATACACTAAAGGGTTGTCATGTGTATCCTTTTGCCTGTATTTAATGCTCAGGTCTCAAGTTTGGTCTTAGTAGCTTTTCTTGACAATTGTTAGCACACTATTCCATTTTCTGTCTTACCTAGCCTCCTGACTCCCAGCACGTTTGTGGATAATTTCCACCTCTGACAAGACCTCCTGATACAAAGTCTTGTTTCACTTGACCTTGGATATTGGCATCACAATATGCTCATATATATCTATGCCATGCAAATAAATGCAGTCATTCTTGTATCTGTCTCTCTCCTTCTGGCTAATTTCACTCAACATAATCTTCTCCATGTCCATCCATTTATAGGCAAATTTTATAACTTGTTTTCCTAACAGCTGCATTAGTATTCCATTGTGTAGATGTACCAAAAAGCTTTTATCCAGTCATCGATTTTCGGGCACTCTGGTGTTTCCCAGATTCTGGCTATTGTGAATAATGCTGCTAATGAACATAAAAGTAGGATGGTGTTTCCGGTGCATTTCTTGGCTTTCCCAGGGTAGATTCCCAGGGAGTGGTGTATGGCTCGGGCTTCAAAGCTGGGAATTAAATTAGTAGTCTGAGGAGTGAATGTCCAGCATATTGTTTTCCAGAAAGGCTAACCAGTTGGTGCATTCCCATCAACAATGGATAGTGTCTCCTATTCCGCACATCCACGCCAGCAATTGTTGTTCTTGTCTCTTTGAATATGTGCCGGTCTCTGTGGTGTCAAAGTGTGGTGGATCCCATTGGTTGTAGATTTGCATCTCTTTGATGATTAGTGATGATGAGCATTTTTCATATTTTTGCCATTTGAATTTCTTCCCTCAGTTTCAGTATTTCCTCCGCATTTTTTTGATGGGGCTAGTTTGTTTTCTTTCTTGTAAAGTTCTCACAGTGCCTGAGATACCCTGATGGGCTAACTCCCTTATCAGATGGGCTATGGTGGTGAATATTCTTCCCATTCTGTGGACTGGCGTCTCTTTAAACTAATGAATGTCAGACAGCACGAGCATCTAACTCCCCTACAAACCTCAATGAACTTGGTCAACTGAGTGGATATGGTTGATTGTGCTGAATCCTTTGGAAGCCAATCTTTGCTCGATGGTTGTCCTTCGGGCATTTATTGCTCCCAGTTAATCCTGTTTTGATTGACTTAAGTGAACAGTTTGTAGATGACGGACAACAGGCAGATAGGCCTATAGTTGCCACTGTCGTGGATGTCTCCATTCTTGAATGATTGAACTGTCCTGCTGGTTTTCCATTGGGGGAAGGCACTTTGCATTGTAGATTGGCAGTGTATGAAGAGTCATTTAGTAGTATTGATGAGTTCTATGACAGATTCATAGGTGTTCGGTCTGACTTTGTCTGGGCCGGGTGCTGTTCACTTCTTTACCATTAAAATGTCATGTCAGATTTTAGAAGGAGATGTCCTGCTGAGTTTGGTATGTGGGCAGGTGGAGGTAAGCTTACCAAAAGAGAGATCTGAGTAGAATATATGGATAATCTTCTCCATTGCCTTCTGAAGATGTGTGAGAGAAAATGTGTCTTTTAAAAAGTTTTAATTTTGATGAAGTCTAGTCATTAAAATTTTATGGGGTTTTTTAAAAATCGTGAGTTCAAAATAATTTTAATGAATATAATCCCTCAATAACTATTCAAGTATATGGTTTCGCGTACAGTCAAAATGTTTTTCCTTCCCATTTCTCTCTTTTGTCTGGTTGACATAATTTGAATGTATTATTTACTACACAGAACACATTGTACTTCATTATTTTTAAATTATTAATCTCTTCTTAGAGTTGCTTGAGAATAAAACATTTTGTTCTATTTTTTTATTTTTATTTCAGATACTCTTCAATTTTCTTTCATATATTCATGTTTCCAACTTATTTCATGATCTTTTGCACAAAAACTTTCTTCAGGGCTATAGTAAGAATTTGATCCGTTCAGCGGAAAGATTTCATTACTTTAATTAATTTTGGGGTTGGGTGAGCTGGCTCATTGGTTCCATGCTCAGGAGTGACCTTCTGAGTGATACTCCATGAAACTAGTATGTGGAGCTGGAAAATTGTTAACCTTCCCTCTGTTCTTCTCCCTCCTTCCTCTCTCTCTCCCATGGCTAGTACATGGTGTACCTTACGCGGCGCCAAGATTTAGTTACAGTGTTTGGGGTGCACATCTGGCTGTAAGGGCCCGGTCTCAATTTTAATTTTCCCCAGAGTACATTCCATAGTTGTTGTGCTACTCATGTGCTCAGGGAGTCCCCATGGGTCTGAGCTCTCTCTCTCTTTTTTTGTATTTTTGGATCACACCCGGCAATGTTCAGGGTTGGCCTCCCGGCGGTGCTCAGGGGGCCAATGGTATAAGGGCAAAGGCAAATGCCTTCCCCTGCTGCTGCGCTCGCCTGTGGCCCCATATGGCTCTTATTCTTGCATACGTCAGTTGCTGAATTCACGGACACTTCTTGGCTGCAGCTTTGGACATCACACTCCCAATGGTTAGATCCCAGAGCGAGAACTGCTTGGCTTTGCTGTAGCATGTGGGTCTGTTGTGATTCCTGCCTTATGCTTGCAAGGCAAACTGTTTCATCCTCTTGAGCTACAAATTTTCTTTAGACCTACTCTTAAATTTGGAAAAATCTTTAACCATTATTTGGAATCATCTGCTTTTTTTTGTCCTTTAAAGACTTCCAGTTACGTGCATATAATATTATTTGATTTTGTTTCTCTTGGCTTCCGGCGGTCTCTAATTTGACTTCATTTTTTTTGAGGGGGTTCACACCCAGCAGCGCTCAGGGGTTACTTCTGGCTCTTAACCTTAGAATTACCTCCTGGGGGAAGCTCAGGGGGATCGTATGGGATACTGGGAGATTTGAACCCAGGTTGGACACATGCAAGGCAAATGCCCTACCCGCTGCTGTGCTATCTCCCTTTGCCCCCTGATTTTACTCTCTTATGTCAGAAAATCTCTTTTTAACCCATGTTTCCCCTTTGTTAGCAGTTTTTCTTACTTCTTGATATTATCTTCAGTGATGTATGTACAACTCCATTTTCTTGGAGGCCACTGACATAGAGAACTTCAGAGTATTAGTTAAAAGGCTAGAGCTCTCATTTGTTCTATTTTTGAGGACTAATTTAATATTTCTGTGCTCTCTTATCTCCTCATTTGTATATGGAGTGATTTGTTAGTGGACTCTGAGACTCCATGTGGTGCTTGAGAGCTACTAGCTTTGTGCCTGAAATTTATGGTCGTTATGGATTGAACCGCAGGTTTGGCCTACAAGCAGTGTAAGTGCCTGTGCTCTGTTTTAAAACAGATGTCATAGGCTATTTTTTATTTGTTCTGTTTCTTGGGCCAAGCACCTGGCTGAAGCTTTGAGGTTGCTCCTGGCGGTGCTAGGGGACCCATATGGGGATGCCGGGACTCCAGGTTGACTACGCAAGCGCGGCAGGCACATGCCCTACCTAAGTTGTTCGCACAGCTATTTTCTCCGGACCATAGGTTTGTTTTTGATGTGAAGATCATCATTTTTGCCTTTTTATTATAAAGAACAAAATGACTGTGTGCTTTCAACACACGTACGCTGGCATCGAGTATATATTGAGTGGACCTGTTGGTGCAAGTGCAAAAGGCCTCCAGTATGATATCTCATTGGTCTGACTGAGCACGAGGAGGCAACGATCACATCATGTCATTTATTTTACTCTTTTAATTTTACAATTACAAAAGATATACACAAAGTTCATATTTTGCTTTTTGACACCGGAGAACCCTTCCTCCAAATATGTGACAAAAAGAGGCTTCAGTGTCCTTGGAACTTGGAGGAGTTCTATAAAAAAAGATCACACCTTCTACAAGATCATAGTCAGTGATTTTAATGCAAGATAGGTCGGTAGCGAAGATCAAAAGAACTCCATATCGAATTTAGTGCCTAGGAATGGAATTAAAACAGTGAGAGACTATCTGAATTCATCATGCCACCAAGACCATTCATGGAACTCACAGTTCCAGAAGGCTATGCTGAAAACATTGGACATGGGAATCTCCTTGGTGGTAGTTCCACAATGAAATTGACTACATCATCTTTAACTAGAGGTTTTGCCTGACCGATATCTCTGCCATCCCAAAATTTCAAACAGGATCATACCACTGTCTCCTTCTCCCAGTGCAAAATTCTACTTCATGCAACAGGGAGAAAAGGCTGCAAAGTTTAGGAAGAGAACTCCTAGAATGACCACCAATTGTGAATTCTTTGGCACCATTGCGACAACATGGGAAGATACCATCATTGACGACATCGATGAAGAATACAACCGACTGGTTCAGCACCTCCCATGATTGTGCGAAGAATGCTGAGAAAGAGAAAAAGACATAAAAGGGATGCCTGTCTTCAAAACTCTGAGAGCTCATTCGCCAACCTGGCAAGGTGCAAGCCTCAGGGGACCAAATGCTAATGTCCAAGCTTTGCAAAGCAGTGCAGAGAAGCGATAAAAGGAAGACCTCAAAGAGAGAAGAGCAGAAATACTGGAAGATGCAGCAGAAGCCAGGAAAAAGCATTTTGCACCGCCTGCCCGCCCTTTCGCCAACTATAAGACCAAGATGACTGCCCTCCGACGCCCTGATGGATCTATCACATCTTCAGGAAAGGCAATGGAGAAGATTAGTCCATGACTTCTGCTCAGATCTCTTTGATAGCCTCGTCCACCCTGCCCACATACCAAATTCTGCAGGATGGATATGTCGTTCCCAACGTTCTCCCTTCTGAAATGCGACATGCCATTTTTGTCGGTAAAGAAAGAAGGAACAGCACCAGGCCCAGCCACAGTCAGACCTGAACACCAGAAGAATCTGCTATCAGTACTCATCAATACACTGGCTCGGCTCTTCACACACTACCTGTCTGAATGCAAGGTGCCCTCCCAATGGAAAACCAGCAAGATAATTCTACTGTTCAAGAAGGAGATATTCATGACATTGGTAACTATTGCCTCATCTGCCTGTTGTCCATCATCTACAAGCTGTTCACTTGAGTCAATCTGAACAGGATTGACAGAACATTAGATGAAGGACAACCATGCGAGCAAGCTGGCTTCCAAAAGGATTCAGCACAATCGACCATATCCACATGGTAACCAAGCTCATTGAGGTTTGTAGGGGAGTTCAGGATGCCGCTCTGTCTCACATTCATTGATTTTAAGAAAGCCTTTGGTTCTGTTGGAGACTGAAGTGGTTATCGGAAGCCCCTAGCCAAACAGGGTATTCAAACCCAATACATCAAGATACTTTGTGAGCTGTATTCCGATTCACCACCAGGATCTCACCATTCTACAAGGAAGTGATCATTGATGTCAAAAGAGGGGTTCAGCAGGGTTATACCATTTCACCAAAACTCTTCAGCGCCACCCTCGAGAACATCATGCGACAATTAGAATGGGAAGGAATGGGAGTGAAGATAGATGGTCGGCAACTACACCACCTCTGCTTCAGCTGATGACATCGTTCTAATAACACCAAACATTAACCAAGCGGCACAAATGCTGGCTGATTTCGACTGAGAATATGGAAAGATAGGTCTACCGCTGAATCTCAACAAAAAACTATGTTCATGAAAAATGAACTAGTTCCAGAGGGCCCATTCACTCTCAATGGAACAAACATCTCTGAATGTAGCAGTAAGGTATACTTTAGGACGAGAAGTCAACATGATGAACGACCTAAAACCTGAGCTGCACAGGAGGAAGAGAAGCAACATGGAATGCCTTCAAAAGCATTGAAGAAAACAGCAAAAAAGACAAAAGAACCTCCGACTCGGGCACATCTCTTTGACTCCACTGTTCTCCCTGCATTAACATATGCCTCCAGAGACCTGGGGCCCTATGAAAGCAGGATGAGAGTGCTATTCGGGTCTCCCAAAAGTGGAACTGAAAGAGCTCATGCTTGGAATATCACGCCTCACTCAAGTGAAAGAAGCGAACCGAGCTCTGACCTCCATGGCTGTTCCAGAGTCAGGGACACTGTTTCTTTTGCCAAGGCATCGAAAATCAGTTGGGCTGGACAGGTATTGCGATTTGGAGAGGACTGCTGGACTAGAGCCATTACCGACTGGATCCTACAGGATGTCAAGATCACGTGGCCGCCCACCTACAAGATGGGCGGACTTCTTCATCAAGACCATGAACGAACTGTTTGAGGGCTCTTCATATTCCTGAAACAACCAGATGCCATTGCGCCACTGGCACAGACAGGATCAAATGGAAATGTTACTGGTGCCCGCTCAAGGAAATCTATGAACAACGGGATGTCTAGTGATCTAGTGATCTTTATTATAGTCTATATAATAGTCTTTGTTATATAGTCTATATAATAGTCTTTATTATAGTCTATATTGTAGTCTATAATGGCTAGTATATTGCAGGTAATAATTGGATGCTTATACTGTGGAGCTTAGGACATGGGAACATATTCTTGCTAATATTGCCATATTTATGATAATTTATCTCCAACTTTTCTTTTTTTTTCTTTTTCTTTTTCAGAAAAGGGTATTCTCATGATCCTTTACATCTGTGAAATGTAGTTGAATTACCAAATGTGTTTGAGAAATAGTAGGTTTTATAAATATTTATGATTTTATTTATTGGTTTTGGAATCACACCTGGAAGTGCTCTTGCGCTACTCTGGAGCTACTCTTATAGCTCATTGATATTTTGTTAGTTATTTTAGTCTTTTCTCCTTTCCTGTTTTTTTTTTTTCTTTTGGGTCACACCGGAGATGCTCAGGAGTTACCCCTGGCTCTGCACTCTGGAATTGCTCCTGCCATTGCTTGGGGAGCATATGGGATGCTGGGATCGAACCTGGGTCGACTGCATGCAAGGGAAACACCTTTGTAATTTTTCACTGTTTCAGTATTAAATTTCACTCATCTTTCTTCTTAAGTGTCTAACTTACCATTAATTAAATCCATTATACTTTTTTATCATACATTTTTATTTTTTGAAATTTTTTTTTTTTGCATTTTTGTTTGCTCTTGGGCCATACTTGGTGATATTCAGGGGTTCTTCCTACCTCTGCACTCAGGAATTACTGCTGGTGGTCCTAAAGGTACCATATGGGATTACTGGGGATTAAACCTAGGTCAGCTGTGTAGCTACGCAAATGCCCTACCCTCTGTACTATTGCTTCAGAACCTCTTGCACTTATTTTTATGTTTTTCATTTCCATCCTTATATTTTCCTTTGCCTTATTGAATATATAGAATATGTTTAAAATATTTTTATGCTTACTTTTATACCATTGCTCTCATCTATGTCATTTCTATGTATATTGTTTTTATGCTATTTATGGGTCATATTTTTCCTGCTTCTCTGTATGCCTGATGATTTTAAATTAGATGCTATACAATTTGAATTTTATGTTATTGAAAGTCAGTTTTATCACATTTATTCAAAGATTAAAAATAAATCTTTTGGGGGATACAATTAAGTCTCGGGAACATTTTTTTAATTTTTTGTCTTTTTAAAGATTATTTTTTACAGCTTTGTTAGTCTTTAGGCTGTGGGTTTTTGTTTTTCTCTCTTTGATACTACCTTTCTAAGGAAGTGCTTTTCTATGCAATTTCCTTCTACTCTGTATTTTGTATATTAGGAAGTCTTTTCAGTCTGGCTGCCCTGTTCCTATGTATCCTGTGGTTACTGCCTCTCTCTCTCTCACTTATGCTTGATATTTCTTTTTTCTTAACGTGGATTTTTTCTCACCTATAGCAGACCACCTATAGTAGGGGTCAGGACTAGTCAGTTGCAGATCTCTGGTGTAACTGGAGATTAGTTAATTCTTTGTCCATTCTTTTTGTACTCAGTTCTGTAAATTCTAATTGTTTTCATCACTTCTCACTCTGAACTATCTTCGCAGATTAGCAAAACAACTGAATTCTCTCTGATTTCCTTATGAAATTCTCTCTTTCTCCTCTCTCTCTCTCATATTTGCTCTCATTCTTGTGCTCTATCTCTCTCTCTCTCCCAGCAAAGTGCCTGTCATAGATGCAGATTGTGGTGGGGGTGGAGGGATACTGGGGCCATTGGTGTTGGGAAAAGTACACTGGTGAATTGATGGGTGTTGTAACATTGTATGACTGAAATCCAGGCATGAGCAGCTTTGTAATGGTCTGGTAATTTAATTAAAAAACTCTCTTCAGGCTGTGGATGGGCAAAGAGGACAACTGCCATGTTGTCTGTCAGGTAGCATACCATATCACCCTAAAATAATTATTAATTTGGATTTGAATATCCCATTAATTTTTTCTTCATAGTAAAGTAAGTATAATAGCATAAGTTGCTCAGTAAATATTTACAGGACATTATCTGAAAGCATAGAAATTATAGAGCTAGAATTCTGGTCATCTGGCTTCATTCTCAAGTGTACCACAAACTATATGTGAACCATTGTGGAGTTATTTAGTTTTTTTCTTTTTCTTTTTTTTTTTTTTTTTTTTTTTTTGCTTTTTGGTTCACACCCCTGCAAATGCTCAGGGGTTATTCCTGGCTCTGCGCTCAGGAATTACCTCTTGGCGGTGCTCGGGGGACCATATGGGATGCCAGGGATCAGACCCCAGGCGCGGGACAGGCTGGCCGTGCAAGGCAAACACCCTACCTGCTGGACTATCTCTCCTGCCCTTATTTAGCTTTTCTGACCCAACTTTTATCTATAAAATATAAGGGGAGGGTGAAACAAATGACTAATTGGAAAAGATGATTAGTTGGTCTCAGGGTGAGAAAGCAAAAGTGGCTTACTTTTTAAGGAACTTAAATGTAGTTGTAGAAACAATAACATTTCCTTCAAAACTCCAGTGAATCATAAAAGGATAATTAATTAAAATATTGTCTATGTCAAGTACTTGGAGATTTCATATATATATATTTACCTGTTAAACATAAAAGGGTTAAAGGATAAGAAAATACCTAAAAAAGTTTTGGCAAAAGAAGATTGATTTTTGTGGCAGAGAATTCAACTAGTTCCTTGAGAAATGGGTAAAATCTGTTGCTTTCCTTTATAAATAAATTAAGGGGCCAGAAGTAAAGAGAATCATGTCTTCAACTTTGTTAGAAAATTTTCTTTATTTCTAAAAAAAGAAAATAGTCTTCCGAGACTGCTTCAATTTCTGGTTGTCATTTATTGCTATGGAAGTATGTTTTCCTTTTCCTATATCACTAAAAGATAATAAGTAATGTTTTGATATTTATCATAACTCATGATTATGTCGAGATGTCATATATTTTCATTTAAGAGTTTTATAGACCCTCCTAGTGTTTCTTAAATAAATCTTAGATCTTCACTTGATCACTTGAATCCCGTTATTCATCGATTTGCTCGGCGGGTGCCAGTAACATTTCCATTGGACCCTATCACGTGCCAATGTAGCCCAATGGCATCTGGTTGATTCAGGAATATGAAGAGCCTCAAACCGTTCCTTCAGGGTCTTGACAAGGAAGTCTGACCATCTTGTAGGTGGCGCGGCCACGTGATCTTTTGACATCCCGTGGGATCCAGTCAGTAATGACTCTAGTCCAGCGGTTGTCTCCAAATCTCATTACATGTCCAGCCCATCTGATTTTCGATGCCTTGGCAAATGAGACAGCATCCCTGATTCTGGAATAGCGACGGAGGTCAGAACTACGGATTCCTTCTCTCACTTGAGTGAGGCGTGATATTCCAAGCATAGCTCTTTCGATTCCTCTCTGGGAGACCCAAATAGCATTCTCATCCTGCTTCTCGTGAGGGCCCAGGTCTCTGAGGCGTATGTTAATGCAGGGAGAATGGTGGAGTCAAAGAGATGTGCCCGGAGCCGGAGGTTCTTTGTCCTTTTAGCTATTTCTTCAATGCCTTTGAAGGCATTCTATGCTGCTCTCTTCCTCCCTGCGCGAGCTCAGGTTTTCGGTCATTCATTATGTTGATTTCTCGACCTAGGTACACATAACTGCTGCATTCAGAGATGTCTGTTCCATTGAGAGTGAATGGGGCCTCTGGAACTAGTTCATTTTTCATAAACATGGTTTTCTTTAGATTCAGCTGTAGACCTATCTTTCCACATTCTTGGTCGAAGTCAGCCAGCATTTGTGCCACTTGGCTAATGTTTGGTGTTATTAGAATGATGTCATCAGCGAAGTGGAGGTGGTGTAGTTGCCGACCATCTATCTTCACTCCCATTCCTTCCCATTCTAATTGTCCTTTGATGTTCTCGAGGGTGGCGCTGAAGAGTTTTGGTGAAATGGTATCATCCTGTTGAACCCCTCTTTTGACATCAATGATCACTTCTTTGTAAAATGGTGAGATCCTTGTGGTGAATCCAAATACAGCTCACGAAGGATCTTGATGTATCGGGTTTGAACACCCTGTTTGACTAGGGCTTCGATGACTGCTTTCGTCTCCACAGAATCAAAGGCTTTCTGTAAATCAATGAACGTGAGACAGAGCAGCATCTTGTATTCCCTACAAACCTCAGTGAGCTTGGTTATTGTGTGGACATGGTCGATTGTGCTGAATCCTTTTCAGAAGCCTGCTTGCTCGCATGGTTGTCCTTCATCTAGTGTTGTGCTAATCCTGTTCAGGATGACTCGGGTAAACAGCTTGTAGATACATCTACAAGCTGTTTATACAAATCTTAGATCTAATTAATACATTTTACCAAAATCTCTCATTCTTATGCAGCCCCTTGACTTCTGTATTTCTTAACTTGGTTAATTGGATTGCTGTCTTTGTTTCATGGAAAATTTGAACTTCTGTTTTTGGCTTTTGGTCATATCTGGACATGCTCAGATCAGGAGTTACTCCCTGGCTCTGCTCTCAGGAATTACTCATGGCAGTGCTTGGGGGACCATATAGGATGCCAGCGATTGAACTTGGGTTGGCTGCATGCATGGCAAATGCCCTACCCTTTGTACTATTCCAGCACAAATGGTTTTAAAAAGTTTTTATTTATATATTTGTTAATTGTTTTTCCAGCTTTCCCTGCCATATTCATTTGACACATAGCTATTGCTTCCTTTAATTCTCTTTTCCTTCTGGTTTTCTGGCAGATTTTTTTTTATCTCTCCTTTGGAAAATTATGGTAGATGAATGGGGTTCTCTATTTCCTGTTTTCTTTTTTTTTTTTTTTTTGCTTTTTGGGTCACACCCGCGATGCTGAGGGGTTACTCCTGGATCTGCACTCAGGAATTACTCCTGGCAGTGCTCGGGGACCATATGGGATGCCGGGATCGAACCCAGGCTGGCACAGGCCGGCCACGTGCAAGGCAAACGCCCTACCCGCTGGTCTATCGCCCCGGCCCCCTGTTTTCTTAATACAGACTGCACACCACTCATGAAAATAGCAGATAGTGGGTAACTTCTATGATTCAGATATCTCTTCAGAGCCTGGAAAATAAAGCTTTGAAGATAAAGCTCAGAGTAAAAAAGGCATTTGTTTCCCAGATTTCTTCCCACACTACTGTACTATAGTCTTAGTATTCTGTGTGTGTGTGTGTGTGTATGTGTGTGTGTTTGCTTTTTGGGTCACACCTGGCAATGCTCAGGAGTTACTCCTGGCTGTGCACTCAGGAATCACTCCTGGCCGTGCTTTGGGGGAAGGAGCAGAATTTGTAAATTCATGAAAATATATAATGTCTTTGAGTTTTACACTGGTTGGATTTATACTTAGTTTTATTGTATGACATGAAAGACTGGCTTACATGTCATTCCTTTTTACATACATACCCCCTGACTTTAATCTCATCCCTTATTTATTTATGCATATGGTGTTACAGGTTATTTTTTACATTTGTTTGATTAGTAGGATATGAGTCTCATGAAGGGGAGGAATCAACGTTTACTCATCTTAGCATTATTAGTAGTCCATATTGATCATTGAATACATTGTAGAAGATGATGTATTTGTTCAGATTGATAGTCAGAATATATATGTCACAGTCTCTTCAATGCCTGGTCCTTTTCAGGGCTCTAAGTTCTGTAGGTCCCCTGAGGCTGCCACTAGGGAGGCTCCAAAGTCATCCACATAAGAAAATTTGGTTTGATTCCAAGTTAGGCAAGGAATTGATGATGCTTGACAATTCTTTGTCAAAAATTCAGATCTAATTAAAAAATTGTTTTGTTTTCAGGTTTCGTTGACATTTGTAGTCTTGGATTGCTTTGTCCTTTTGTGAACTTATATCTAAATGATGGGAATCCGGGAGAGCATTCTGTTTCTGTTTGATCTGTCTATACCATGTAGGAAAGTCCTTTCTTAAAGAAGTAGAGTTAGAGATTTTTAGGTATAGATGAAGGCAGGGATTACTGATGAACTGAGAGCCAAAATATTTCTTCCTCATCAAAAATATATCTGTTGAATGTACTTCTTGGCTTTTATCTGTGCCTCACATCGTTTAGTTCACAAAAGATTGAATGTATTGGATTCCAGTAGAGATTATCTAAGAGTATTGCTGCTCAATAAGCAGATATGTGTCGCCATTGGCTTGAACTGGTATTCAATTGTCTTCCTTGTTGCAGTACATTGTAAATCAGTTTTAGAATGCTTGTCTGTTTTTTTTTTTTTTTTTTTTGTTTTGTTTTTGGGTCACACCTGGCGATGCTCAGGGGTTACTCCTGGCTCTTCACTCAGGAATTACTCCTGGCAGTGCAGTGCTGGGGGACCATATGGG
>JAJIBD010032641.1:0-20957 GCA_021461705.1 Cryptotis parvus | reverse complement strand
CCATATCCTTTTCAGATGGGATGGAGTTACAAGTTACAATAATCTCTTTTTGGGGTCTTTATTTTTTAATACGAAGCTATTTTTTAAAAATAAGAATCTATTTTTCTTTTTTTTTTATCATACCCAGCAATGCTCAAGGGTTCCTCCTGGCTCTGCACTCAGGAATTACTCCTGGCGGTGCTTGGGGGACCATATGGGATACCTGGGATCGAACCTGGGTCACCATGTGCAAGGTAAATGCCCTACCCACTGGACTATCACTCCATCCCTGGGTTACAAGAATCTTATAAGAGTTTGGGCTTACAATGTGTAAAAAGAAGAGGGAGAGAGATGCAGAGACAGAGAAAGAGAAAGAGAGGAAGCGGGGTACCTGCTATTGAGGCAGCCTGGGGGTGGGTGGGAGGGGGTGTGGGTATATTGGTGGTGGGTAAGGGTACTGGTGTAGAGATTGGTGCTGGAATACTGTATTACCAAGAACCAATTATGAACATCTTTGTAATTGTATGTCTCACAGTGGTATAATAAAAAAATTTTTTAAAAAAGTTTGGGCTTAACTTTCCAGCAAATCTACAGATAGATTCTCAAATTTGCCAACATCTCCATGGACCCTGATTTTAGAATTCCTGGACTAGTTATTGGGGTAGTGGAGGCTGGAAATTATTAAAAAAGATTGGGTGTATGATTATCAAATGCAGTATTTAGGTAATAATGGTGAGCTAGGCCCTTGTTTAAAAAATTTCATATATTATTTGTGCATAATATGTATTATTACTTATTTATAACACAATAAATTTATTATTGTTAAAATAATAATTATTTTCTTGGGTCACACTAGTGGTACTCAGTGGTACTTCAGCATGTTGCTAGGACATCACTCCTAGTGGTGACTGAGGAACAGTGAACAGCTCACTGCCATGGACCAAATCTAGGCTTCCTGCATATGAAGACTGTGTTCTAACCCAGGCTCCTGCCTATCCATTACATGTTCCAGTTCTTTGTGCTAGCTCCAGAACCCAAAGAAAAAGCAAAAGCAGTCTTCTAAAATATGTCTAGGGGGCTGGAGCAATAGCACAACGGGAGGACATTTGCCTTACACGCAGTCAACCTGGGTTTGATCCCTGGCATCCCACATGGTCCCCCGAACACTGCCAGGAGTAATTCCTGTGCGAAAAACCAGGAGTAACCCCTGAGTGTCACCAGTGTGATCCAAAAAGCAAAATAAATAAATCACTTGTATCATTTGCTTTCCGTTGTTCATTGATTTGCTTGAGCAGGCACCAGTAACATCTCCATATGTCCTGTCACATGCTAGTGTAGTCCAAGGGCATGTGCTCACTCCAGGAACATAAAGAGCCTCAAACCATTCCTTCAGGTCATGGGAAAAAGGTCTATAATTGTTACTGGTTTTTGGCATATAAAATACAACACAGGCTCTGCCTTTGCGGGTGGGATACTCTTGTAGTAGCCTCTCATCTCGCACAGCTTTTTTTGTGTGGAGCTCTGATGAGCTGTGGAGTCCAGATGTTGAAAATGGTGGCTCTCATGGTGTGGGGATTCTTCTGTCTTCTTGCAAGGTTCTGTTGGGATGGTGGGCCAGGGCTAGAACACGCCTTCCCTTCTGGGCACCTCATGATTACCTGAGCACAGGGTGAGCCGGGTAGCAGCTCTGCACCATGTATCTGAGTCTCTGGATCAGGAATACCTGGGCTTGAAATAGTCTGCTGTAGGGTGGGACTCTGACGAAGTGGTCTTGTGGATCAGCTTTTCTGCTGTGTGGAGCTCTGATGAGCTGTGGAGACTGGATGTGGGGAAATGGTGGCCCCCATGGTGTGGGCCAAAAGAAAAGGGCAGAAAAGGTTTTCTTTGATAGAGAAGGAACTTGGGAAAAAAGAATAGAGCAGATGGTAGAAACTGGCCAGATCAAAAAGGATAAATTTAAAAAATAGATAGATAGACAGACAGACAGACAGACAGACAGACAGACAGACAGACAGATAGATAGATAGATAGATAGTTAGATAGATAGATAGATAGATAGATAGATAGATAGATAGATAGATAGATAGATAGATAGATAGATAGATAGATAGATAGATAGATAGATAGATAGATAGATAGATAGATAGATAGATAGATAGATAGATAGATAGATAGAAATACTTGTAATGTTTTTGGTTTGTTTTGTTTTGAAAGGGTCTTGGGCCATTCTTGGGGGACTGGTCACAGAGGCTAAGGATTATCTCTGTACCTACTAGTGACCTGGTGGTGGAGCTTAAGGGGCCGTATGTAGTGTCATGATCACACTGGAGTTGGTTGCATACAAGTTACGTGCCTTACTATCTGTGCTCTCTCTCAGGCCCTAAAATGCTTTGTTTTCCTGCATTGTTTTAGAAATTGTAGTTGGGGATTGTAGTAATAATTTACACATAAAGTACATAAAAATAAAAATAGAACGAGAGAAAAAAGAACAGAGACTACACATTAGGTGTCTGGAGTTGCTTTATTAAGTCCAAGACTTCCAAGCACACAGGGAAGCAGGAAAATTACTTCCCTTACCCCCAAATTGCAAAGGGAGTTTTCTCCATCAAAAGAAGGCTGTTGGGAGATAATGAGGCCATGAGTTAAGAACCCTCATGAATGTGATTTTGCTCTTATAAAAGAGACCCCATTGAGTACTGAAGAGATAGTACAGAGGGTAAGGTGCTTGTCTTGCATTCTGCTGAAACTGGTTTGACCTTCAGATCTGTATAAGGTTCCTGAGCACAAAGCCAGGTGGAAGTCCTGAGCACTGCCAGGTATGGTCTCTAAAATCAAAACCAAAACAGACTATTTATCCATGGCCTCTAAATGTGTTTTGCTCTCAAATGAAGGGAATGATAATAGTACCAGTTATTGTGAGGGTTCAGAGTAAGGTAATTAGTGCTTAGAGGTATAGTGAATCCCTAATAACTACTTATTATAATTGCATGTCATCTTTGAAGGAGACACTATTATAAAACAAATTTTCTAGAATCATAGAATGGTGTTAAAAATAGAGCTGTAAGTTTCTTTATGAGAACTGACCTCTCATGTAACACAACAAATTAGTAATTAAAATCCTCTCTAGGGGCGGAGAGATAGCACAGCGGGTAGGGGCGTTGGCCTTGCATGCGCCCAACCCAGATTTGATCCCCGGCATGCCATATGGTACCCTGAGCACCACCAGGAGTAATTCCTGAGCTAAGAGCTAGGAGTAACCCCTGAGCATCACCAGGTGTGACCCAAAAAGCAGAAAATAAATAAATAAAATAAAATAAAATCCTCTCTAGTGTAAGTATATTACTTAAACTACAGTTCTTTCATAGAGTTCTTTTTAACACACTCCCTATTTTCCTATGAGCTGTCTTTGGTTGAAGATATATTTAAGAAGTTGACACTCGGATTGAAAGATGGTATGCATTCATACAAATATTTGCTGACATAGAAAATTTACATACTTAGAATTGGGAGAAATAGTGAAAAGTGGGACAAAAGAAAGGAAAGGACACAGGGCTAAGGTGACTGGCATGGTTTTACATTACATGAAGTTTACATTACAATTAGCACACTTTTAGATTATATTACACTTATAATTACATTACATGAAACCCTTTTACATGCCTTGCACATATCTGACCTGGGTTCAATTCCAAACACACATATGGTCCTCCAAGCCCAGCCAGGAGCACCTGAGCACTGCCAGGTGTGGTCCCTAAGCCAAAAAATTGTTTAAAAAGGAAGCAAGGAAGGAAGGAAGAAGAAAAGAAGGAAAAATAAACAAAAGAAAAAAGAAATAAAAAGAAAGGCCAAAAGGTTATCTGAAGAAAGGAAAGGGCAGAAAGGTTTTCTTTGATAGAGAAGGAACTTGGGAAAAAAAAAAGGATAGAGCAGATGGTAGAAATTGACCAGAGCAAAAGGAAAATGATCTCATTCCATATGGGTCTCCCAAACATAGCCCTGAGTAATTCTTCAGTGCAGAGCCAGGAATAACCCCTGAACACTGCTGCACCACAGGGTGGCACCACAAAAAAAAAAAGATAAAAAAGAGAGAAAAAGAAAATGGAAAAGTATATTTGGTGAGAATTATCCTCATTATTATTGCTATTGTTTTGCAGTGCTGGGGATTAAACTCAGAACATCATAGAAGCAAGGCAAGGACCATAACACTGAGCTACATTCCAGGCCCCGGAGAGTCACGTTTAAAGGAAACTAAGGATTTGGACTGTGAGCAGAGACTCAGAGACATGGGGCAGAGCTGCTACTGGCTCTCCCTGTGCCTAGCCGCTCACGAGGCGCTCATAAGGGATGGCGGGTTCTAGCCCTGGCCCGCCACCCCAGCAGAGCCTCGCAACAAGCCAGACAACCCCCACTCCATGTGTGCCACCATTTTCAACATCCGGACTCCCCCTCTCGTCAGAACTCCACCCAGCAGAAGAGCTGATCACAGCCCAGCTCGCGCGGCATAAGCATTTGGCGCCGGTTCATCAATAAATGCTCAAGATCAGAGGTGACTACAAGAGTATGACACCTGCACGGTAGAGCCTGGCAAGCTACCCGTGTTGTATTTGATAAGCCAAATACCAGTAACAATTATAGTCCTCATTCCCATGACCTGATGGAATGCTTTGAGGGTCTTTATGTTCCTGGAGCAAGCAGATGCCCTTGGGCTCTACTGGCATGAGACAGGACATATGGAGATGTTACTGGTGCCTGCTCGAGCAAATCAATCAATGATGAACGGAAGACAGTGTTACAGTGATACAGTGAAGGATCTGGACAACAAGATAGTACAGCGGGCAAGTCGCTTTTGCCTTGCGTGCAGGCGACCCAAGTTTGATCACTGGCACCTATATCGTGCCCCAAGCACCATCAGGGAGTGATTTCTGAGTGCTGGTGTGGCATAAACATCAAAAAAGAAAGTAAACAAAATAAATCAAGGAAACCAAGGATGTTTTGCTGGAGAAAGATCCTGCGAATCTTTTACCTTTTCACTTTGATAGAAATCAAAGCCTTTGGAGTCCATCATCCTAAGGAACAAGCATGCAGCAATACAGGGGGGACAAGTCCTGGGTCCCAGGAAGGCACATTGCATTTCCATCATACCTAGATCAACAAATCTACAAATAGGATGGAAGAAATTTGCTTTCAATGGCTTTGCCCACAAGCCTAAATAATGTCAGAGCCAAGATGAAGATTTAGATCTGCCCATTCTGATTTTAGTACCCCGCCCATAACCTTGGTATTCCATCTGAGGTGGATAAATCAGAGCATGGTCAATGCATTTCCACCTCTGCCTGCATTCAGGCCCCGTGTGCTCACAGATGCCATACTGAGACCGAATGCCCCACGATTCCAGCCTTGATTCTACCATTCACCACTCATGAAGACTTGGCAAATATTAAAAAATTCTCTAAGCTTTGTTTTTCTGATCCGAAAACTGGAGCTAATGGGGGTCAGAGAGATAGGACAGAAGATAAACCACTAGTTTTGCACACTATAGACCTCAGCATCACATACGGTCCCTTAGCACCACTGGGTGTGGCCCAAACCCTCTTTCTTCAAAATATGAACTAAGATACTACTTCTTAAAGTGTTTGTAGGGTAGGGGCACATATAATTGTGCTTAGAGGCTATTCCCAGCAGGTTCTCACAGGTGAGTCCTGTGTTTTTGATGTGGTGCTGGGGATCAAACTTGATCCTTCTGCATGCAGAGCATGTGCGCAGCCCATTGGTCTCTCCCTGGCCTTTTGTAATGCCGTGACAGGGATATGTGAGATGTGAAAGTCACAACAGGAAACAGCAAATATTGGACAGATACTTACTAAGCAATTATTTCTACTATTATTTGCTACACTTGTCAGTTTGATAGTTCTTAGAATTTATTATTTCCTTTTTAATACACATAAAGGAAATCAGAAGAATTGCCACTAAAAATCTTATTTTCTATCGTTATTTAATACAAAATCAAATAGAAGTTTTTTTTTATTAGAATGTGCTTCATACATAATTTCTCATCAGGATAAGCATTTTAAAGCATTTTATATGTTATTAGTCCATTTAAAAATATTTGTGGAGTTGCATAGGTTTTCAAGCTGTGCTCATGAAATAAACTTGCTTGCATCATTTAAAGGTGGATTTAAGGATTGGAGAGATCACTCAAGTAGCAGAGCACAAGCCTAACATGTACAAAGCATCACTGGATTTGATCACTATTAATAACAACTTCACTGTCACTGTCTTCCCGTTCAGCATCGATTTGCCTCGATCGGGTACCAGTAACATCTCCATATGTCCTGTCTCATGCTAGTAGAGCCCAAGGGCATCTGCTTGCACCAGGAACATAAAGAGCCTCAAACCATTACATCAGGTCTTGGGAATGAGGTCTATAATTGTTACTGGTATTTGGCATATCAAATACGACACAGGAGGCTTGCAGGCTCTGCCGTCTGGGGTGGCCTACTTTTGTAGTCACCTCTAAATCCAGCATTTATTGATGAAACAGCGCAGCTGCTTGCGGCCGTGCCAGTCAGGCTGTAATAGGCTCTTCTGCTGGGTGGAGTTCTGACGAAAGGGAAGTCCGATGTGGAAAATGGCAACACTCATGGAGTGTGGGGGGTCATCTGGCTTGTTGCAAGACTCTGCTGGTGGTGGGCGGGCCAGGGTTAGGAACCCACCATCCCTCCTGGGTGTCTCGTGGAGTGGCTGGGCACAGGGAGAGCCGGCAGCAGCTCTGTCCCATGTCTATGAGTCTCTCTGGGCCCACTAGAGTAATTCCTGAGTGAAGAGCCAGGGAGCCAGGAGTAACCCCCTGAGTGTCGCCTGGTATGACCCGAAAAAGCAAAAAAAAAAAAAAAAAAACAAACCCAACATATTGCCCAAAATGAGAGTGAGAGAGACAGAGAAAAGGCAGAGAGTGAGAGAAAAGAGAGAGAGGGAGAGAGAGAGAGGGGGAGAAGGAGAGAAGGATATTCACAGTTCTCTGGGTTTAGTCTTGGCTCTGTGCTCAGGAGAGGCCCCTGGTGGTGTTCAGGGGACCATGTGTGGAGCCAGGATGCGATGTGGGGTCAGTGAAAAAAAAGCAAGTATCTTACCCCCCTACATCTTCCACCTCAGCATCATCTTAATGGCAGTGCAGTAGCCCGTGATATGGCAATATGGCAATTTATTCAACATTTTCCAATTTAGACGGCAATTTTTGTTATATACAAGACTTGATGACTACCATTGAGCATATTTTTAGTACTAAGCTTATTATCATCTCTGTCTTAGTTTCTTCATCTATAAAGAATCAGTAATACCAACTATAACTTGTGGTGATGTGAAGAAATGTGTGAACACATGAAAAAGACAAAATTCTTGGCCACATACTAAGTGCTTGATCACTTGATCACTTGAATCCCGTTATTCATCAATTTGCTCGAGAGGGCGCCAGTAACATTTCCATTGGATCCTATCACGTGCCAATGTAGCCCAATGGCATCTGGTTGATTCAGAAACATGAAGAGCCTCAAACCGTTCTCTTCAGGGTCTTGACAAGGAAGTCTGACCATCTTGTGGTGGGGCGGCCACGTGATCTTTTGACATCCCGTGGGATCCAGTCGGTAACAGCTCTAGTCCAGCGGTCGTCTCCAAATCGCATTACATGTCCAGCCCATTTGATTTTCGATGCCTTGGCAAACGAGACAGCGTCCCCTGATTCTGGAATAGCGACTGAGGTCAGAACTCCGGATTCCTTCTCTCACTTGAGTGAGGCGTGATATTCCAAGCATAGCTCTTTCGATTCCTCTCTGGGAGACCCGAATAGCATTCTCATCCTGCTTTCGTAGGGCCCAGGTCTCTGAGGACTATGTTAATGCAGGGAGAACGGTGGAGTCGAAGAGATGTGCCCGGAGCCGGAGGTTCTTTGTCCTTTTAGCTATTTCTTCGATGCCTTTGAAGGCATTCCCATGCCGCTCTTCCTCCTCTGCGCAGCTCAGGTTTTAGGTCGCTCATCATGTTGGACTTCTTGACCTAGGTACACATAACTGCTGCATTCAGAGATGTTTGTTCCATTGAGAGTGAATGGGGCCTCAGGAACTAGTTCATTTTTCATGATCATATTTTTTCTTCAGATTCAGCTGTAGACTTATCTTTCCACATTCTCGGTTGAAGTCAGCCAGCATTTGTGCCGCTTGGCTAATGTTTGGTGTTATTAGAATGATGCCATCAGCGAAGCGGGAGGTGGTATAGTTGCCCGACCGTCTCATCTTCACTCCCATTCCTTCCCATTCTAATTGTCGCATGATGTTCTCGAGGGTGGCGCTGAAATGGTATCACCCTGTCGAACCCCTCTTTTGACATCAATGATCACTTCTTTGTAGAATGGTGAGATCCTGGTGGTGAATCCGTAATACAGCTCATGAAGGATCTTGATGTATTGGGTTTGAACACCCTGTTTGGCTAGGGCTTTGGTGACTGCTTCAGTCTCCACAGAATCAAAGGCTTTCTGTAAATCAATGAACGTGAGACAGAGCGGCATCTTGTACTCCTACAAACCTCAATGAGCTTGGTTACTGTGTGGATATGGTCGATTGTGCTGAATCCTTTCAGGAAGCCAGCTTGCTCACCCGGCAGAGCAGAAACCAGCTTCCCTATTGAACCCCCTGCATTCCATGGACCACGAGCAACTTCCAACCCGAGCCCACCATCCCAATGGAGCCTCAGAAGAGCCCAGAGAAACCCCCACACCTTGCTGGCAGCGATCTTCACCATCCATACAGATACACCCGGCAGAGCAGAAACCAGCTTTCCCTGTTGCATGTGGCCGCGCAATTTACCTCCAAATTACTGTAAATATTCCACCCACCACTCTGAGAGCCCCACAAAGTAATAAGAATATAGCGCCAAGACGGCAGAGCCTGGCAAGCTGTCCAATGCGTGTTCGATATGCCAAAACCAGTAACAAAAGTGCTTGATACAATTAGCTATTATGATTACTATCTTTAGATATTTGTGGTTATCCACCCTACAACAAAAATTACCTGCTTGATATTAAGTGTATAGACATATGCTTCCTTAACATAACATAGGAATGGTTTGATAGGTTTGTCAAGAAATTGGTTTTTAATTACCTAGACATTTGTTGCATTTGGACTGGGAGATAGTGCAGTAGTTCGGGCACATGCCCAGATTCACCTGACCTGGGTTTAATTCTTGGCACCCTATGGTCCCTTGATCATTGCCAGGTGCAGCCCTGGGGGGTCCCTGAGCATCACCTGATGAAGGCTTCCAGCACTGCTGGGGTGGTCCAGGTATTCCCGATCGGCAGTGCCCAAGCAGCCTCATGTCCTCTGGCTTTTGTGCTGAACCCATGGGCTCAGTTGACTGAGAATCACAGCTGCCCCCTCACAACTCCCCATTTCTTTCCGGAATGTTTCATTACGAAGAATCATTGAGAGCATGTTTCATTTAATTTTATTCCCATGTCTCAGGATGTCCTTGGAGCGAAGATGGGTGGGTGGATAGGGGGGTTTAACATATGAAAACTAATTTCCTGGTTTTAGAGTTTAAAGGAAATGAACAGAAACAGATTTATTTGATTGGCCAACCCCTTGTTGAAGAGGGTTAACATCAAGCTAAGTCACCTTCTTGATATCCTGTGGTTGGACTAGCAGCTGTAGGTCAGAAGTTCAGAACAAAAAGTGAAATCTGGGGATTAACTGTCAGACTCTTGTGCCCAATGTTTTCCTGTTGAATCAACTTCCCATGATAATTCTTTCTGGATTAAGGCTCTGGCATCCTTGGTATTTGGCACATTCTCTGCTGGCACCAACCAGCAAGGGAACATGGGAGCACCTTCCAGGGAGGAAGATGGTTGCTCGGGAGAGACCCGGGATCAGGCTGTGTGACAGAATGAAGGGGAAGAACACAGAATGCCATGATGGCAGCGGGTGCCCCCTGGCTCTGTCCACGTGGATGTCTGCCACCTGCTTCTCAGGCTTGGTCTCTGTAGCAGAGAGGAGGCCAGAATGATAGTACAGTGTGGAGGGTGTCTGCCTTGCATGCAGCCAACCAAAGCAAAAAGAAAAAAAAAAAAAAAGTGGAACTCATGAAGCATCCTTCACTAACTGCAACCCAGAGAGTTACAGGGCCTTGGGCTAAATTGTACATAGTCCCTCCCACTGCGCCTTGCTTCCCTTCTTTCTATCCAGCTACATGTCTCAGGGAGGAGCCTTGTCTACTGTGGTCACATCCCAGCCCATGGGATTCTTCCCACTCTGTGCACATCCCTAGGAGGCTGTTCCTGAAGAACCCTTTATGCCTCTAAGCTTCGGGCCTTTGAGTTAGATAACTCTGGGAATCCTAAAGATTTGTACCTGAGACAGGTAATTCATCTAGGCAGCCAGCACTTAGTCCAGACAGGGAGTGTGATGTGTCCTGTAAGAGGGGAGTTTGTTCTAAAATGAGGGGCACCAGCTACTTGGATCCAGGGATTAAAAAGGAGTCAATGCATGAGCTACACAGGGTCGGCCATGGTCTGAACACCCAGTAAACACTGGAGGCTGGGATTATCCATCCCTAGTATCACAATGGCATTGTGGGAAGAGTCCTCAAGGTGCCCTCATCACACCTTTCACCTTATGTGGTGACCCGTAGCAGACTGAGGAGACTCCTTTGTGGTGGCAAAGCACTTAGTGCTGTGTGCCTTTCAAGCTCCCTGACAAAGGAGTGCCTTCTGGGAGAGTCAGCACCTTGAAGTTCACCTTGAAGTTCTGGTCCAGCTGATGCTGGAACAAATATTTACCGAACACCGAAGTTATGTAACCTTTGCTGAGATAAAGTGACATTTTGTCCTTGGCAGAGAGCATTACATTGAAAGTCCAAGACTAATGAGTTTTCTTTGGGGGTACAAAAACTGAAAATTTATTTCATAGTCACAATCCAAGTGATTATTGCATGACATCTTCAGTCCAGCCAGGTAATATATCAGTGTCACCTTTTGAGGGTCCAAAGGACATTAGTCCTTTCTTTTTCAATCATGTTCAGCCAGCGCTCTCTGTCTGAACTGTCTCTGTTCCTACATTGTTACTGAAATAATATGGTCTACAAAAGTGTATGCCTTTGACTTAATACCCACGCCTGTTGCAGCACACTGTTGCCTAGAGCCTCTGCATCTTGCCTGGAGTTACCTCTTGCAGGCCAGTTTGTAGATAATGAGCAGAAAACAGTTTTATATGTGGCAGTATATCTTACCATGTAGTCTATGTTAGCTGGTATATTTTCTCTCATGATACAACAATCATTGTGGGACTAGATAGATCTTACCAGTATATTTACTGGCCACATTGGATCTCTAAGTAATTACACTAGAGAGAAATGCCCTATGTAGATGGGGGAAGGGGAAGTATCTGTATCAATAGATATTCTACAGCCAGGTATATATTTCTCCAAGCTTTCACAAAATTCTCATCTTTATTACATATATATTTTATTAAACATTTTATTATACCACTGTGAGATTACAACATTGCTCATGTTTAGAGGTTTCGGTCACATAGTGTTCCAGCACCCCCACCCTCCACCAGTGCCCATTTCCCCACCACCAATGTCCCCAATTCCTCCCCCCATAGCCTGCCTAAATGGCAGGTCTTTATCTCTTTTCTCTCTCTCCTCTCTTTCCCTTCCTTCTCCTACACATTGTGGGTTGCACTATGATACACTAGAAGCCATCATGTGCATTTTTTTTTGCCTGTATTAATGCTCAGTTCTAGGTTGGTATTAGCCCTTTTGACTTTTATTCACACATGTTCCTTCTCTGTCTTACCTAACCTCTGACTCCCACTATGTTTGCGGTAATTTCCACTTTTGGTAAGACCACCTGATATATTTATGTCATGCAAATAAATGCAGTCATTCTATATCTCTCTCTTCCTTCTGACTAATTTCACTCAACATGATCCTTTCCATGCCCATCCATTTATAGGCAAATTTCATAACTTCATTTTCCTAACAGCTGCACAGTATTCCATTGTGTAGATGTACCACAGTTTCTTTATCCAGTCATCAGTTCTCGGGCATACTGGTTGTTTCCAGGTTCTGGCTATGAAAATAAAAGTGGGATGTGTTTCCGCTGTGTGTTTTTGGCTTCCCAGGGTATATTTCCAGAGTGGTATGGCTGGGTCAAAGGGAGCTCAATTTCTAGTCTTTGGAGGAATGTCCATATTGTTTTCCAGAAAGGTTGTACAAGTCGACATCCCACCAACAATGTAATGAGAGTCCCCTTTTCCCACATGCATGCCAGCACTTGTTGCTTTTACCCTTTTGGATATGGGCCAGTTTCTGTGGTGTGAGGTGATATCTCATTGTTGTTTTGATTTGCATCTCTCTGATGATTAGTGATGATAAGCATTTTTTCATATGCCTTTTGGCCATCTGAATTTCTTCCTTGTCAAAGTTTCTGTTCATCTCTTCTCCCCATTTTTTAATGGGGTTGGCTGTTTCTTCTTATATAGCTGTACCAGTGCCTGATATATCCTGGATATTAACCGCTTATCAGATGGGTATTGGGTGAATATTCTTTTCCATTCTGTGGACTGTCTTTCTATCTTGGTCACTGTTTCTTTGAGTGCAGAAGCTCTTTAGTTTCATGTAGTCCCATATGTTTATCTTTTCTTCTAGTTGCTTTGTTAATGGTGTTTCACCTTGAAGATGTCTTTAGCTTCAATGTAAATGGAGGGTTTTTCCTATATTTTCTTTAACATACTTTATGGATTAAAGTTTGATATTGAGATCTTTAATCCATTTTGATCTGATTTTTTGTGCAAGGTGTTAGACACAGGTCCAAATTCATTTTTTTTCATTAATCACATAGTTGTTTTGTATATTAGCCTTTGACTTATTAGAGAGCCACACTTGCTTACTTGGAGGCAAACAGCATTTGAAAGGTGTAGTGATGGGACCAACAATGAGAGATGGGCTCTAATGATGCCTAGTGGGCCCTGCCTCCTCCCCTGACCATGTATGGCTACCCGAGCCACACATGAATCTCACTTTCTTCCGTAAGGTCATGACATTTGAATCACATCTCAGACCCGTTATTTCATGTACCAAACAGCTTTCTGAAGATTCTGGTGAACATTTCAAGCTCTCTCTATGGGGGCACTTTTTTTTTAAGGGGCCACCCAGCGACGCTCAGGGTTACTCCTGGCTCTGCACTCAGGAATTACTCCTGGCAGTGCTCAGGGGACCATATGGGATGCCGGGATCGAACCCGGCTGGCATAGGCTGGCCGCATGCAAGGCAAACGCCCTACCTGCTGGGCTATCGCTCCGGCCCCATCTATGGGGTCACTTTTACTCTGTCTATTCCTCTGGGAAGTCAATGAACTGAAAGCTTGGGTCCATTCTGAAGTCTCGCTGGGCTGAAAGATTTAGGGAATTTAGTGCAAATCAGTTTTAAAAAACTAGAACCCTCCTTTAACTTGGCCTCCAGGCTGGAACTGAATAAGGGAACACATGGGATACTTTTTATTCCTTGCTGAATTTCTACCAAGTCTCTATATGGTCTTTCCATAAAAGGCTTGTTTTCCTTTTCTTTGAAGAATGAAGCTTCTCTCCCCTTTTTTGAGAGAAGGCTGTCGAGCCAGCCTCCCTGTCCGCCCTCTCTGCTGCTGCTCAGCTTCTCTTTCTCTTTGGATTTATTTCAGCATGTGTCTCAGTTTGCATATCCTAAGGCTTGGCAACAGACTTGGGGACGGGGAAGGAGAGGGTGACCCTATTAGATGTCATGGAAAGGCCAGTCTATTGCTTTTCAGTCACTCACTCAGTCGAATGACCACTTAAAATTTCTTTATAGTTTACTAACTTTTTAAATCATCCTAAAAAAGACAGAGTGGAAAATGGTAAGGGCGGGGGGGAGGGAGTGGGAGAGAGAAAGAGAGGTAGAGAGAGAGAGAGAGAGAGAGAGAGAGAGAGAGAGGAGAGAGAGAGAGAGAGAGAGAGAGAGAGAGGATTTCATATCTTCCTGCCAGAAACAAGTTCTTATTTTCACTTGAATTGGCTCTGGGGCTCCACACTCAGCTTCTATCTCTTTTTCTACATTCTTGCTGCTGATCGTCATGTATATGACACATGACTTCTGTCTGAATGCTAAAGCTTATTAGAGTGGGGTGGTGGGAGCGGCAAAAAACGCTTAGTTACACAGGGAAGGAAAAAAAGATTAGGAATCAAGGCCAATATTCATCTGCACATGGTTAAAAGATGTAAAGAATCCACTGGTTTCTGTTTTCAGGCTCCATGCAGGCCAAGGAGCAAGAAAAGAAAAAAATAATAAAACCCTTCTTCTACCGAGGGTGTGAAATGTAGTTTCTTCTTCCTGTCGTTGGAGTAAAAAGCTATCAGAGAAACCAAAATTTGTGGGAAATAGCTGCTTAGTAACTTATTGTTCTAATTATCTATAACTTTTATAACAAATTCCTATCTGGCACTCAGATTTAGTAACTATAAAGTTACTGTGAGATAACAGTAACTTTAAAAACTATTTAGGGATGGGGCCAGAGTGATAGTTCAGCCGGTAGGGTGTTCCCCTAGCAGGCAGTCAACCCAGGTTTGATTCCTGGCATCCATATGGTCCCCCAGGGACCTCCAGGAGTAATTCCTGAATGCAGAGCCAGGAGTAGCACCTGAGCATTGCAAGGTGTGACCCAAAAAGCAAAAAAAAAAAAAAAAAAAAAAAAAAGTAAACCCAAACCAACAAACAAAAAAAAACCTTAGGGGCCACATGAGCAGTGGCTGGCATGGTGCTAGAGTTGCTGCGACCCTTCTCAGAGTGTAGGGATCAGCTCGGGCCGCTTATGTAAACCTTGCATCCCCATCTAGTATGTCTCCTCTCTGCACTGGCCTGCAGCAACTATTTACTTCTGCTCCTTGAGTCATGGGTAGGGTGGAGTGATAGCTCAGTGAATATGGCTCTTCCGGGCATGTCATCCCATATGATCCCCTGAGCACTGCCAGGAGTTATTTCTGAGCACAGAGCCAAGAACAACCCCCTGAGCACTACTGGGGGTGTGGCTTTTGAATTCTCGCCTCCACCATTTTCCTCAGCCCCTCCCAATAAAAGACTGTGGATTAGATCCAGAAGGGAGGCCTTGCCTTGCAAGTGGCTGACCCAGGTTTGATGCCTGGCATCCCCCTACAGTCTCTGGGCACCACCAGAGGAAATTCCTGAGTTCAGGGGCAGGAGCAATCCCTGAGTGAAAATGTAACCACAAAATGCAAAAGGGCTTTGTCTGGCTCCATGGGGTCATTATTAGGAGTCTCAGGACCATAAAGCGCCCAGCTGGAGTCCTGTAGAGGCCTCTCCTACCACTGCTCCTCCCCAGCCCAACACTCTGGCCCCACAGTCTCTCCTACATGTCATCTAGTCAGACTCACCTGGCGAAACCAAACACCTGCCCTGGGTCTCTGCAGGGCTTGGGCTTCCTTCTACAGTATGGAGGGTGTGCGATAACATCCCAAGTAGTGCAGAGATCACAGAGTCGCATCCCTACATCCCTCTCCGCACTCTAGTGTCAGGCAGTTTTTGTGGAGAGCTGAGGAATGCCAGGCCTTGCCAGGAAGCGCCAGGTGAGGAGCATATGGACGGTCTACTTGGCAAGAAACAACTCATACTTCACCTCTGCTCTTGGCTGACTGTCCTTGAAGGAATGAGGAGGTGGGGAGAGTCTTCGTCAAGCGGAGAGCATCTTCCCTTCAGACTTCCCCTCCTCTGGGGCCTCCTCCCAGGTCTCACCTCAGCCCTCTCCACCAGCCAAGCTTTGTGTCAGCACCTTTCCTCTCTGATGTGAAGCTGCTGGCAGAGGATGGAATCACCCACAATAAACAAAAAACATTCCCCCTAGCAGCTTCTAGCTCTGTTGCACTTTAGTCTTTTGGCTGCTCAACTTCTCTCAGACACAACGGCTGCTGCTGCTACACGAGCTGTAAAATCAGAGTTGTGGCACCTAAGGCTCCTGGTGCTCAAGTTTGAGCTTCTTCAATTTTTGGGGTAATACCTAGGCGGAATTGCTGGATAAATAGTACTTATAGATTTAATATTTTAAAGAACTTGCTAGACTTTACCAAAGCAGCTCAACTATTTGTTTAGCCTCCACAATGAGTTTCAACTCAGGAGTTACTCCTGACAGTGCTCAGGGGACCATGGGGATGCTGGGAATGAATCCAGGTTGGCATATAAGGCAAGCATCTTACCACTGTACTATCTCTCTGGTCCCTCATTTGTTTCTAAAATGTCTTTGTGCAAAATTAGGATGTATGGATACTTGCAATTCCTAGTAAAATTCAATAGTAAGAATCAATGCACATTTCTTTTTGAAATTATTTATTTATTGCTTTTTGGGTCACACCTGGCAACACTCAAGGGTTACTCCTGGCTTTGCACTCAGGAATTACTCCTGGCGGTGCTTGGGGACCATATGGGATCTCAGGGATCGAACGTAGGTTGGCCGCGAGCAGGGCAAACACACTACCTACTGTGCTATCGCTCCGGCCCTTCAATGCACATTTTCTTTTGTTTTTTCAATGGGGTGGTGAGTGGGTCTGGGCCACACATGACTGTTCAGGACTTACTTCTGGCTCTGTGCACAGGGATCACTCCTAGTGGTCTCGGAGACCATCTGGGGTACTCGGGGGTCAAATATATTGGCTGGCGTGCAGGGGCAATCAATCCTATCCATTCCTTCTGGTTTTGAAAAATTTTATTTTTAATACATAACAAAAATTGGTAGAACCCAAAAATGATCCAAATTTCCTATCTCAGGAAGGTAGGTATAGGTAGAACTTATGAATGAGTATCAGGGCCATCATTCCCCTTGTGGATGTGACATTAACATGCATGGCAAAAAAGAGATTTGGGGGCAAAAGAGAATATAATTATGTTCGCTAATCATTTGGCTTTGAGTTAATTAAAGAGTGATTATCCTAGGTGTGTCGCCCAACCCCAGTGCTTAAAAGAGAATGCACAATAGGAACTCAGCGGTGCTCTGTAAAAAGCAGGTCATCACCTGTCCTGAACAGCTGGGAACAAAAACAAACAACCTGGCTTAGCCTGGAAAAGGACTCAGCCCTGTGAAAACTCCAACCTTGGCTGCCACTTTAACTATTCCCTCTAGAGACCTGAAGTGGCAGAAGCAGTGAACTCCACTGGGGGTTCTCACTGACAGTTGTAAGATAATCGATGTTGCTTTCCAGTCTTAACGTTTGTTTTTTTAAAATATTTTTTGATTTTTTGGGGAAGGGGGTCACACTGATTCTATACTCAGGAATTACTTCTGGTGGTGCTTGGGAGATCATATGGGATGCTGGGGATTGAACTCGTTGGCCAGATGACTTTTTGAATCTGACAAAGATTTGCTGACCTGGCAAGCTAACACACATTTGGGTAGTTGAACCATAGAAAAAATCTTCTAGGGAGGGCCAGAGAGATAGCTCAAAGGTTAGCAAATACTTTGAGTGTTGGAGTTCCTGACTTGATTCCAGATTCTATATGGTCTCCCAAGCACTGCCAGGGAGTGACCCACAAGCTAAGAGCCAAGAGCAGCCACCAGGCACTGGTGAGTGTAACCCAAAAACAAAACCAAAAATTTCCCAGGGAAGCAGATGTGAGGTGGTTGTGTTATTTCCTCTCATTCCAAGATTGATGCAGTTCATTTTTCAGGAATGGTCTTTTCCAGTGAAAGTGGCATTCTAGAGCATTCAAGGCAGACTGAAACAAACACATCAGAAACCTGTCCTCAGTGTGAGTTGTGACCTGAGCATTATCTATCCTAATGTTCCAGAAATGCCCAGCCAGGAAACCAGGCCCTTTGCAGCCTCCTGTGCTGGTATGACCTTGAGCACTTGTATTAGCCATAACAAGCAACACCCAGCAGAAGTGCATCTGTTTACCAAAAATCTGGTGTCAAGTACAGTGAGATAATATGTGGCTCCCTCTGCTTCTGAATGCCTGCTTTGAAAACCTTCACTGATACAGATTCTTTCTCTGATGTTCCTGAGGACTGTCTGGGTCAAGAGCACAGCAAGGTATCCAAAATCAAGTTTCGAAATAATACAACCAGCTCCTGGCTTAAGAATTATTAAGTCCTGATCCCCAGGAGTAGGTTTCCGAGTGTGGGGCGGAGGGGGACGGGGGTCTGAGAAGGCTGCCCTAAAGCACAAACGGGCATTGACAAACAAGTGCTGTCCATATTCACCTCGTGTCCGCACCATGCATCTGAACAAAGGACAGAGTAGAGAAAAAGTTAGAGCAATAAAATGTGCATGCTGCAGTCCAGCCGCACGGCTCCCAAATCAGATCAGTCTCTCCAGAAAAGCACAGGCTTACTTCATCTCAGCTCCTGGCTGAACCACAAAGATACTCTCTGATGTTCTTGGCTTTCATGACAGGGGAAACTGAGTCAGTGTCTGAGATCTGATGGTGAAGGAGAAAGCACAAAGAATGGCTGTGGGCTGCTGTATGGTCACAGAACCCCAACTAGGTGTTCCTCACTATTCTGTGACTTCTCTTATGGTGTCTCCAGTCCACAATTTTAGGATGGCACCGATGTCCTGATGGCACCTGTGACTATCTTGATTGATTCAAAGGAGACCTGCTGAGAAAGAAAAAGAGCAGGGAGAGTGGGGAAAAGTGCATGGCCAGCAAGTGCCAGACACAGGCTAAGTTCTCGAGTTTGATTCACAACACCACATGGTTCCCCAAGCACTGCCAGGTGCATCCCTGGAAGACCTGAGCACTGTTGGGTGGGGCCCTGGAGGTCCCCAGCATCACTGCAGTGGCCTAAGTAAGCCTGGTAGGGCTGGGGCCGATCAGTACCACCTCCTGGGTCCTGTAATGAACTGCCAACCTAGTTGGCCAAGAATTTCTGGGAGGGGTCTAAACAAACAAAACAAACAAATAAATAAATGGATGGATGAATGAATGAACAGAAAAATAAATAGATAAATAGATGAATAAATAAATAAATAAATAGATGAATAAATGAATAAATAAATGCTTTAAAAAATTGCTAGAAAGACCAGATTAACATTTTAGCTATTAGCTTTCTGATTTTGATTAGGCATCAGTGTCTGTGATGCCTCTTTTCACTACATGGGAACTTCTTCATTGAATCTTACCACCTTTTCTTGAGTTGTAACATAGCTTACAAAAAAAAAACAGTGAGGGGACCAAAGAGACGGTACAGAGGGTAAGGTGCTTACACCGCATGCAGCTAACTCGGTTCCATCCCAGCACTTCTACAATCTCGAGCACAGAGCAGGATAACTCCCTGAATACAGGATATCTCCTGAATACAGGATAACTCCCTGAATACAGCATGTCCCCAGCGTCTGCACACACACACACACACACACACACACACACACCTACACACACACACACAGCAACCAAAAAAATTGAAGAAAAGAAATAAATGAATACTTCAAGACTCTTCCTTAGGTAAGCAGAGCTGAGCGGCAGCTCTGCACTGGGAAATTCTTCTGTCACACAGGGTCAGGGTTTATTGGGGCATACAGATTCACGATCAGGACAAGCTAAATACTTTGTAGAGTTCACTGCAAAGTAAATGCAGATCACTTTTTTCAAACTATATTAAGAAACTCAACAGAATCACATCAGAGCCAAAAACCAAGTTTGGGGTCCTCATACTGTGGACTCTATATAACTCTATAAGTCATACACTTTGCCTTCATGGGCTTCAATCCCAGCTTGGTTGCTTACTGTAACCAAGACATGTGGTCTGGGATACCTGTAAAACCTGTTCCCTATCTAATCAGCTGTTGTCAGGATCAAGGGAATCAATATTTAAGATGCTGCTTTTAGAAGAACCATGGGTGCGGGGACTGGGACTTGACTCTTTTGGGTCACAAATTGATGCTGTGTTACTCCTGGATTTTTAACTCAGGAGTTACTCCTGGCGGTGCCTGGGGGACCATATGGGATGCGGTGATCAGCCTGGGTTCAGCCCATGCCAAGGCAAATGCCCTCCCGCAAAGCTATCACTCCGGCCCTGAGGTCACTCTTGGCACCATGGGTCTCCCTGGCATCGTATAGTCTGGAGGCTCTCAAGCACCACGATGGTGGAACTCCAGGGCCAGAGGGGAGCACTTCAACCTGACACTGAATTAAACTGCCAGCCCAGCTGGCTTAGTCTCCTGGTTCCTAAACAATGTTTGGGACATCCCTCCCTGCCCCTACTGACCAAAACAAAACAAAAACAACAAAAAGAATATATCTGGCATAGCACAAGCACCACATAATGTGGGAAATCCATTCTGTACTGAGCCAAAACCAGCTCCAAAAACCACCGGAGACAACGACAGACATAACACTTCAAACCCATTAGAACATTTTGTAAAAGTGTTTAAATCACACTAAAAAGCTCAAGTATTTGTTACTATAACAGAGATACCTTCTAGTTCAACAGTTAAAGATGAGATAGTTAACAGATATCCCTGATGAGTCCAACTTACTCTAAAATAAAACTGAAAGGATTGAGGAGAGACACTGGTTTGCGTTGTTCACGGTTCTGGAAGCCCTCGGAGCACAGCCCAATTTAACAGAACGGCTTCCTTTCTGCAGGCACTTGTCTTGGGACTTCATTGCTTCCACACAGGAAATAAAAGCCTGTTGGATCTGAACAGAAATGAAGACATACCTCCCTTTCCTTGTTGCAATGCAGAGTATACTACTCAGAAAAAAAAAAAGGGGAAAAAAAGAAAAAGGAAAAACACAGAACAGGAAATGTTACTAATCATATAAATTCTCTATTGGTTCCAGATAAAATACTACTAAAACACCAGAAGGCAATTATGGATAGTGATGCTATATTCTTTCAGGTATAAAGGAATGAGGATTAAAAAGTTGAACATAGACTTCATGCTTATTTACAGCCTCCTATTTTACCC
>JAJIBD010032640.1:0-60527 GCA_021461705.1 Cryptotis parvus | reverse complement strand
TAATTGTATGTCTCACAGTGGTATAATAAAAAATTTTTAAAAAGTTTGGGCTTAACTTTCCAGCAAATCTACAGATAGATTCTCAAATTTGCCAACATCTCCATGGACCCTGATTTTAGAATTCCTGGACTAGTTATTGGGGTAGTGGAGGCTGGAAATTATTAAAAAGATTGGGTGTATGATTATCAAATGCAGTATTTAGGTAATAATGGTGAGCTAGGCCCTTGTTTAAAAAATTCCATATATTATTTGTGCATAATATGTATTATTACTTATTTATAACACAATAAATTTATTATTGTTAAAATAATAATTATTTTCTTGGTCACACTAGTGGTACTCAGTGGTACTTCAGCATGTTGCTAGGACATCACTCCTAGTGGTGACTGAGGAACAGTGAACAGCTCACTGCCATGGACCAAATCTAGGCTTCCTGCATATGAAGACTGTGTTCTAACCCAGGCTCCTGCCTATCCATTACATGTTCCAGTTCTTTGTGCTAGCTCCAGAACCCAAAGAAAAAGCAAAAGCAGTCTTCTAAAATATGTCTAGGGGCTGGAGCAATAGCACAACGGGAGGGACATTTGCCTTACACGCAGTCAACCTGGGTTTGATCCCCTGGCATCCCACATGGTCCCCCCGAACACTGCCAGGAGTAATTCCAGCGAAAAACCAGGAGTAACCCTGAGTGTCACCAGTGTGATCCAAAAAGCAAAATAAATAAATCACTTGTATCATTTGCTTTCCGTTGTTCATTGATTTGCTTGAGCAGGCACCAGTAACATCTCCATATGTCCTGTCACATGCTAGTGTAGTCCAAGGGCATGTGCCCACCCTCAGGAACATAAAGAGCCTCAAACCATTCCTTCAGGTCATGGGAAAAGGTCTATAATTGTTACTGGTTTTTGGCATATAAAATACAACACAGGCTCTGCCCTTGCGGGTGGGATACTCTTGTAGTAGCCTCTCATCTCGCACAGCTTTTTGTGTGTGTGGAGCTCTGATGAGCTGTGGAGTCCAGATGTTGAAAATGGTGGCTCTCATGGTGTGGGGATTCTTCTGTCTTCTTGCAAGGTTCTGTTGGGATGGTGGGCCAGGGCTAGAACACGCCTTCCCTTCTGGGCACCTCATGATTACCTGAGCACAGGGTGAGCCGGTAGCAGCTCTGCACCATGTATCTGAGTCTCTGGATCAGGAATACCTGGGCTTGAAATAGTCTGCTGTAGGGTGGGACTCTGACGAAGTGGTCTTGTGATCAGCTTTTCTGCTGTGTGGAGCTCTGATGAGCTGTGGAGACTGGATGTGGGAAATGGTGGCCCCTGTGGTGGCGGCCAAAAAGAAAAGGGCAGAAAGGTTTTCTTTGATAGAGAAGGAACTTGGGAAAAAAGAATAGAGCAGATGGTAGAAACTGGCCAGATCAAAAGGATAAATTTAAAAAATAGATAGATAGACAGACAGACAGACAGACAGACAGACAGACAGACAGACAGATAGATAGATAGATAGATAGTTAGATAGATAGATAGATAGATAGATAGATAGATAGATAGATAGATAGATAGATAGATAGATAGATAGATAGATAGATAGATAGATAGATAGATAGATAGATAGATAGATAGATAGATAGATAGATAGATAGATAGATAGAAATACTTGTAATGTTTTTGGTTTGTTTTGTTTTGAAAGGGTCTTGGGCCATTCTTGGGGGACTGGTCACAGAGGCTAAGGATTATCTCTGTACCTACTAGTGACCTGGTGGTGGAGCTTAAGGGGCCGTATGTAGTGTCATGATCACACTGGAGTTGGTTGCATACAAGTTACGTACCTTTACTATCTGTGCCTCTCTCAGGCCCTAAAATGCTTTGTTTTCCTGCATTGTTTTAGAAATTGTAGTTGGGGATTGTAGTAATAATTTACACATAAAGTACATAAAAATAAAAAAATAGAACGAGAGAAAAGAACAGAGGCTACACATTAGGTGTCTGGAGTTGCTTTATTAAGTCCAAGACTTCCAAGCACACAGGGAAGCAGGAAAATTACTTCCTTACCCCAAATTGCAAAGGGAGTTTTCTCCATCAAAAGAAGGCTGTTGGGAGATAATGAGGCCATGAGTTAAGAACCCTCATGAATGTGATTTTGCTCTTATAAAAGAGACCCCATTGAGTACTGAAGAGATAGTACAGAGGGTAAGGTGCTTGTCTTGCATTCTGCTGAAACTGGTTTGACCTTCAGATCTGTATAAGGTTCCTGAGCACAAAGCCAGGTGGAAGTCCTGAGCACTGCCAGGTATGGTCTCTAAAATCAAAACCAAAACAGACTATTTATCCATGGCCTCTAAATGTGTTTTGCTCTCAAATGAAGGGAATGATAATAGTACCAGTTATTGTGAGGGTTCAGAGTAAGGTAATTAGTGCTTAGAGGTATAGTGAATCCCTAATAACTACTTATTATAATTGCATGTCATCTTTGAAGGAGACACTATTATAAAACAAATTTTCTAGAATCATAGAATGGTGTTAAAAATAGAGCTGTAAGTTTCTTTATGAGAACTGACCTCTCATGTAACACAACAAATTAGTAATTAAAATCCTCTCTAGGGGCGGAGAGATAGCACAGCGGGTAGGGCGTTGGCCTTGCATGCGGCCAACCCAGATTTGATCCCGGCATGCCATATGGTACCCTGAGCACCACCAGGAGTAATTCCTGAGCTAAGAGCTAGGAGTAACCCCTGAGCATCACCAGGTGTGACCCAAAAAGCAGAAAATAAATAAATAAAATAAAATAAAATCCTCTCTAGTGTAAGTATATTACTTAAACTACAGTTCTTTCATAGAGTTCTTTTTAACACACTCCCTATTTTCCTATGAGCTGTCTTTGGTTGAAGATATATTTAAGAAGTTGACACTCGGATTGAAAGATGGTATGCATTCATACAAATATTTGCTGACATAGAAAATTTACATACTTAGAATTGGGAGAAATAGTGAAAAGTGGGACAAAAGAAAGGAAAGGACACAGGGCTAAGGTGACTGGCATGGTTTTACATTACATGAAGTTTACATTACAATTAGCACACTTTTAGATTATATTACACTTATAATTACATTACATGAAACCCTTTTACATGCCTTGCACATATCTGACCTGGGTTCAATTCCAAACACACATATGGTCCTCCAAGCCCAGCCAGGAGCACCTGAGCACTGCCAGGTGTGGTCCCTAAGCCAAAAAATTGTTTAAAAAGGAAGCAAGGAAGGAAGGAAGAAGAAAAGAAGGAAAAATAAACAAAAGAAAAAAGAAATAAAAGAAAGGCCAAAAGGTTATCTGAAGAAAGGAAAGGGCAGAAAGGTTTTCTTTGATAGAGAAGGAACTTGGGAAAAAAAAGGATAGAGCAGATGGTAGAAATTGACCAGAGCAAAAGGAAAATGATCTCATTCCATATGGGTCTCCCAAACATAGCCTGAGTAATTCTTCAGTGCAGAGCCAGGAATAACCCCTGAACACTGCTGCACCACAGGGTGGCACCACAAAAAAAAAGATAAAAAGAGAGAAAAGAAAATGGAAAAGTATATTTGGTGAGAATTATCCTCATTATTATTGCTATTGTTTTGCAGTGCTGGGGATTAAACTCAGAACATCATAGAAGCAAGGCAAGGACCATAACACTGAGCTACATTCCAGGCCCCGGAGAGTCACGTTTAAAGGAAACTAAGGATTTGGACTGTGAGCAGAGACTCAGAGACATGGGGCAGAGCTGCTACTGGCTCTCCCTGTGCCCAGCCGCTCACGAGGCGCTCATAAGGGATGGCGGGTTCTAGCCCTGGCCCGCCACCCCAGCAGAGCCTCGCAACAAGCCAGACAACCCCCACTCCATGTGTGCCACCATTTTCAACATCCGGACTCCCCTCTCGTCAGAACTCCACCCAGCAGAAGAGCTGATCACAGCCCAGCTCGCGCGGCGGCAAGCATTTGCGCGGTTCATCAATAAATGCTCAAGATCAGAGGTGACTACAAGAGTATGACACCTGCACGGTAGAGCCTGGCAAGCTACCCGTGTTGTATTTGATAAGCCAAATACCAGTAACAATTATAGTCCTCATTCCCATGACCTGATGGAATGCTTTGAGGGTCTTTATGTTCCTGGAGCAAGCAGATGCCCTTGGGCTCTACTGGCATGAGACAGGACATATGGAGATGTTACTGGTGCCTGCTCGAAGCAAATCAATCAATGATGAACGGGAAGACAGTGTTACAGTGATACAGTGAAGGATCTGGACAACAAGATAGTACAGCGGCAAGTCGCTTTTGCCTTGCGTGCAGGCGACCCAAGTTTGATCACTGGCACCCTATATCGTGCCCCAAGCACCATCAGGAGTGATTTCTGAGTGCTGGTGTGGCATAAACATCAAAAAAAGAAAGTAAACAAAATAAATCAAGGGAAACCAAGGATGTTTTGCTGGAGAAAGATCCTGGGAATCTTTTACCTTTTCACTTTGATAGAAATCAAAGCCTTTGGAGTCCATCATCCTAAGGAACAAGCATGCAGCAATACAGGGGGGACAAGTCCTGGGTCCCAGGAAGGCACATTGCATTTCCATCATACCTAGATCAACAAATCTACAAATAGGATGGAAGAAATTTGCTTTCAATGGCTTTGCCCACAAGCCTAAATAATGTCAGAGCCAAGATGAAGATTTAGATCTGCCCATTCTGATTTTAGTACCCTGCCCATAACCTTGGTATTCCATCTGAGGTGGATAAATCAGAGCATGGTCAATGCATTTCCACCTCTGCCTGCATTCAGGCCCCCGTGTGCTCACAGATGCCATACTGAGACCGAATGCCCCACGATTCCAGCCTTGATTCTACCATTCACCACTCATGAAGACTTGGCAAATATTAAAAATTCTCTAAGCTTTGTTTTTCTGATCCGAAAACTGGAGCTAATGGGGTCAGAGAGATAGGACAGAAGATAAACCACTAGTTTTGCACACTATAGACCTCAGCATCACATACGGTCCCTTAGCACCACTGGGTGTGGCCCAAACCCTCTTTCTTCAAAATATGAACTAAGATACTACTTCTTAAAGTGTTTGTAGGGTAGGGCACATATAATTGTGCTTAGAGGCTATTCCCAGCAGGTTCTCACAGGTGAGTCCTGTGTTTTTGATGTGGTGCTGGGGATCAAACTTGATCCTTCTGCATGCAGAGCATGTGCGCAGCCATTGGTCTCTCTCCTGGCCTTTTGTAATGCCGTGACAGGGATATGTGAGATGTGAAAGTCACAACAGGAAACAGCAAATATTGGACAGATACTTACTAAGCAATTATTTCTACTATTATTTGCTACACTTGTCAGTTTGATAGTTCTTAGAATTTATTATTTCCCTTTTTTAATACACATAAAGGAAATCAGAAGAATTGCCACTAAAAATCTTATTTTCTATCGTTATTTAATACAAAATCAAATAGAAGTTTTTTTTTATTAGAATGTGCTTCATACATAATTTCTCATCAGGATAAGCATTTTAAAGCATTTTATATGTTATTAGTCCATTTAAAAATATTTGTGGAGTTGCATAGGTTTTCAAGCTGTGCTCATGAAATAAACTTGCTTGCATCATTTAAAGGTGGATTTAAGGATTGGAGAGATCACTCAAGTAGCAGAGCACAAGCCTAACATGTACAAAGCATCACTGGATTTGATCACTATTAATAACAACTTCACTGTCACTGTCTTCCCGTTCAGCATCGATTTGCTCGATCGGGTACCAGTAACATCTCCATATGTCCTGTCTCATGCTAGTAGAGCCCAAGGGCATCTGCTTGCACCAGGAACATAAAGAGCCTCAAACCATTACATCAGGTCTTGGGAATGAGGTCTATAATTGTTACTGGTATTTGGCATATCAAATACGACACAGGAGGCTTGCAGGCTCTGCCGTGCGGGTGGCCTACTCTTGTAGTCACCTCTAAATCCAGCATTTATTGATGAAAGCGCGCAGCTGCTTGCGGCCGTGCCAGTCAGGCTGTAATAGGCTCTTCTGCTGGGTGGAGTTCTGGAAAAGGGAAGTCCGGATGTGGAAAATGGCAACACTCATGGAGTGTGGGGGGGGGGTCATCTGGCTTGTTGCAAGACTCTGCTGGGGTGGCGGGCCAGGGTTAGAACCCACCATCCCTCCTGGGTGTCTCGTGAGTGGCTGGGCACAGGGAGACCGCAGCAGCTCTGTCCCATGTCTATGAGTCTCTCTGAGCCCACTAGGAGTAATTCCTGAGTGAAGAGCCAGGGAGCCAGGAGTAACCCCTGAGTGTCGCCTGGTATGACCGAAAAAGCAAAAAAAAAAAAAAACAAACCCAACATATTGCCCAAAATGAGAGTGAGAGAGACAGAGAAAAGGCAGAGAGAGTGAGAGAAAAAGAGAGAGAGGGAGAGAGAGAGAGGGAGAAGGAGAGAAGGATATTCACAGTTCTCTGGGTTTAGTCTTGGCTCTGTGCTCAGGAGAGGCCCCTGGTGGTGTTCAGGGGACCATGTGTGGAGCCAGGATGCGATGTGGGGTCAGTGAAATGCAAAGCAAGTATCTTACCCCTACATCTTCCACCTCAGCATCATCTTAATGGCAGTGCAGTAGCCCGTGATATGGCAATATGGCAATTTATTCAACATTTTCCAATTTAGGCGGCAATTTTTTGTTATATACAAGACTTGATGACTACCATTGAGCATATTTTTAGTACTAAGCTTATTATCATCTCTGTCTTAGTTTCTTCATCTATAAAGAATCAGTAATACCAACTATAACTTGTGGTGATGTGAAGAAATGTGTGAACACATGAAAAAGACAAAATTCTTGGCCACATACTAAGGTGCTTGATCACTTGATCACTTGAATCCCGTTATTCATCAATTTGCTCGAGAGGGCGCCAGTAACATTTCCATTGGATCCTATCACGTGCCAATGTAGCCCAATGGCATCTGGTTGATTCAGAAACATGAAGAGCCTCAAACCGTTCCTTCAGGGTCTTGACAAGGAAGTCTGACCATCTTGTAGGTGGGCGGCCACGTGATCTTTTGACATCCCGTGGGATCCAGTCGGTAACAGCTCTAGTCCAGCGATCGTCTCCAAATCGCATTACATGTCCAGCCCATTTGATTTTCGATGCCTTGGCAAACAAGACAGCGTCCCTGATTCTGGAATAGCGACTGAGGTCAGAACTCCGGATTCCTTCTCTCACTTGAGTGAGGCGTGATATTCCAAGCATAGCTCTTTCGATTCCTCTCTGGGGAGACCCGAATAGCATTCTCATCCTGCTTTCGTAGGGCCCAGGTCTCTGAGGACTATGTTAATGCAGGGAGAACGGTGGAGTCGAAGAGATGTGCCCGAGCCGGAGGTTCTTTGTCCTTTTAGCTATTTCTTCGATGCCTTTGAAGGCATTCCATGCCGCTCTCTTCCTCCTGCGCAGCTCAGGTTTTAGGTCGTTCATCATGTTGACTTCTTGACCTAGGTACACATAACTGCTGCATTCAGAGATGTTTGTTCCATTGAGAGTGAATGGGGCCTCAGGAACTAGTTCATTTTTCATGATCATATTTTTCTTCAGATTCAGCTGTAGACTTATCTTTCCACATTCTCGGTTGAAGTCAGCCAGCATTTGTGCCGCTTGGCTAATGTTTGGTGTTATTAGAATGATGCCATCAGCGAAGCGGAGGTGGTATAGTTGCCGACCGTCTATCTTCACTCCCATTCCTTCCCATTCTAATTGTCGCATGATGTTCTCGGGGGTGGCGCTGAAATGGTATCACCCTGTCGAACCCCTCTTTTGACATCAATGATCACTTCTTTGTAGAATGGTGAGATCCTGGTGGTGAATCCGTAATACAGCTCATGAAGGATCTTGATGTATTGGGTTTGAACACCCTGTTTGGCTAGGGCTTTGGTGACTGCTTCAGTCTCCACAGAATCAAAGGCTTTCTGTAAATCAATGAACGTGAGACAGAGCGGCATCTTGTACTCCCTACAAACCTCAATGAGCTTGGTTACTGTGTGGATATGGTCGATTGTGCTGAATCCTTTCAGGAAGCCAGCTTGCTCACCCGGCAGAGCAGAAACCAGCTTCCCCTATTGAACCCCCTGCATTCCATGGACCACGAGAGCAACTTCCAACCCGAGCCCACCATCCCAATGGAGCCTCAGAAGAGCCCAGAGAAACCCCCCCCACACCTTGCTGGCAGCGATCTTCACCATCCATACAGATACACCCGACAGAGCAGAAACCAGCTTTCCCTGTTGCATGTGGCCGCGCAATTTACCTCCAAATTACTGTAAATATTCCACCCACCACTCTGAGAGAGGCCCCCACAAAGTAATAAGAATATAGCGCCCGCACGGCAGAGCCTGGCAAGCTGTCCAATGCGTGTTCGATATGCCAAAACCAGTAACAAAAGTGCTTGATACAATTAGCTATTATGATTACTATCTTTAGATATTTGTGGTTATTATCCACCCTACAACAAAATTACCTGCTTGATATTAAGTGTATAGACATATGCTTCCTTAACATAACATAGGAATGGTTTGATAGGTTTGTCAAGAAATTGGTTTTTAATTACCTAGACATTTGTTGCATTTGGACTGGGAGATAGTGCAGTAGTTCGGGCACATGCCCAGATTCACCTGACCTGGGTTTAATTCTTGGCACCCTATGGTCCCTTGATCATTGCCAGGTGCAGCCCTGGGGGTCCCTGAGCATCACCTGATGAAGGCTTCCAGCACTGCTGGGGTGGTCCAGGTATTCCCGATTCGGCAGTGCCCAAGCAGCCTCATGTCCTCTGGCTTTTGTGCTGAACCCATGGGCTCAGTTGACTGAGAATCACAGCTGCCCCCTCACAACTCCCCATTTCTTTCCGGAATGTTTCATTACGAAGAATCATTGAGAGCATGTTTCATTTAATTTTATTCCCATGTCTCAGGATGTCCTTGGAGCGAAGATGGGTGGGTGGATAGGGGGGTTTAACATATGAAAACTAATTTCCTGGTTTTAGAGTTTAAAGGAAATGAACAGAAACAGATTTATTTGATTGGCCAAACCCTTGTTGAAGAGGGTTAACATCAAGCTAAGTCACCTTCTTGATATCCTGTGGTTGGACTAGCAGCTGTAGGTCAGAAGTTCAGAACAAAAAGTGAAATCTGGGGATTAACTGTCAGACTCTTGTGCCCAATGTTTTCCTGTTGAATCAACTTCCCATGATAATTCTTTCTGGATGAAGGCTCTGGCATCCTTGGTATTTGGCACATTCTCTGCTGGCACCAACCAGCATGGGAACATGGGAGCACCTTCCAGGGAGGAAGATGGTTGCTCGGGAGAGACCCGGGATCAGGCTGTGTGACAGAATGAAGGGGAAGAACACAGAATGCCATGATGGCAGCGGGTGCCCCTGGCTCTGTCCACGTGATGTCTGCCACCTGCTTCTCAGGCTTGGTCTCTGTAGCAGAGAGGAGGCCAGAATGATAGTACAGTGTGGAGGGTGTTTGCCTTGCATGCAGCCAACCAAAGCAAAAAAAAAAAAAAAAGTGGAACTCATGAAGCATCCTTCACTAACTGCAACCCAGAGAGTTACAGGGCCTTGGGCTAAATTGTACATAGTCCTCCCACTGCGCCTTGCTTCCCTTCTCTTTCTATCCAGCTACATGTCTCAGGGAGGAGCCTTGTCTACTGTGGTCACATCCCAGCCCATGGGATTCTTCCCCACTCTGTGCACATCCCTAGGAGGCTGTTCCTGAAGAACCCTTATGCCTCTAAGCTTGGGCCTTTGAGTTAGATAACTCTGGGAATCCTAAAGTTGTACCTGAGACAGGTAATTCATCTAGGCAGCCAGCACTTAGTCCAGACAGGGAGTGTGATGTGTCCTGTAAGAGGGGAGTTTGTTCTAAAATGAGGGGCACCAGCTACTTGGATCCAGGGATTAAAAGAGTCAATGCATGAGCTACACAGGGTCGGCCATGGTCTGAACACCCAGTAAACACTGGAGGCTGGGATTATCCATCCCTAGTATCACAATGGCAGCATTGTGGGAAGAGTCCTCAAGGTGCCCTCATCTACACCTTTCACCTTATGTGGTGACTCCGTAGCAGACTGAGGAGACTCCTTTGTGGTGGCAAAGCACTTAGTGCTGTGTGCCTTTCAAGCTCCCTGACAAAAGGAGTGCCTTCTGGGAGAGTCAGCACCTTGAAGTTCACCTTGAAGTTCTGGTCCAGCTGATGCTGGAACAAATATTTACCGAACACCGAGTTATGTAACCTTTGCTGAGATAAAGTGACATTTTGTCCTTGGCAGAGAGCATTACATTGAAAGTCCAAGACTAATGAGTTTTCTTTGGGGGGTACAAAAACTGAAAATTTATTTCATAGTCACAATCCAAGTGATTATTGCATGACATCTTCAGTCCAGCCAGGTAATATATCAGTGTCACCTTTGAGGGGTCCAAAGGACATTAGTCCTTTCTTTTTCAATCATGTTCAGCCAGCGCTCTCTGTCTGAACTGTCTCTGTTCCTACATTGTTACTGAAATAATATGGTCTACAAAAGTGTATGCCTTTGACTTAATACCCACGCCTGTTGCAGCACACTGTTGCCTAGAGCCTCTGCATCTTGCCTGGAGTTACCTCTTGCAGGCCAGTTTGTAGATAATGAGCAGAAAACAGTTTTATATGTGGCAGTATATCTTACCATGTAGTCTATGTTAGCTGGTATATTTTCTCTCATGATACAACAATCATTGTGGGACTAGATAGATCTTACCAGTATATTTACTGGCCACATTGGATCTCTAAGTAATTACACTAGAGAGAAATGCCCTATGTAGATGGGGGGAAGGGGAAGTATCTGTATCAATAGATATTCTACAGCCAGGTATATATTTCTCCAAGCTTTCACAAAATTCTCATCTTTATTACATATATATTTTTATTAAACATTTTATTATACCACTGTGAGATTACAACATTGCTCATGTTTAGAGGTTTCGGTCACATAGTGTTCCAGCACCCCACCCTCCACCAGTGCCCATTTCCCACCACCAATGTCCCCAATTCCCTCCCCCTCCCATAGCCTGCCTAAATGGCAGGTTCTTTATCTCTTTTCTCTCTCCCTCTCTTTCCCTTCCTTCTCCTACACATTGTGGGTTGCACTACATACACTTAGAAACCATCATGTGCATTTTTTTTGCCTGTATTAATGCTCAGTTCTAGGTTGGTATTAGCCCTTTTGACTTTTATTCACACATGTTCCCTTCTCTGTCTTACCTAACCTCTGACTCCCACATGTTTGCGGTAATTTCCACTTTTGGTAAGACCACCTGATATATTTATGTCATGCAAATAAATGCAGTCATTCTATATCTCTCTCTTTCCTTCTGACTAATTTCACTCAACATGATCCTTTCCATGCCCATCCATTTATAGGCAAATTTCATAACTTCATTTTTCCTAACAGCTGCACAGTATTCCATTGTGTAGATATACCACAGTTTCTTTATCCAGTCATCAGTTCTCGGGCATACTGGTTGTTTCCAGGTTCTGGCTATGAAAATAAAAGTGTGGATGTGTTTCCGCTGTGTGTTTTTGGCTTCCCAGGGTATATTTCCAGGAGTGGTATGGCTGGGTCAAAAGGGAGCTCAATTTCTAGTCTTTGGAGGAATGTGCATATTGTTTTCCAGAAAGGTTGTACAAGTCGACATTCCCACCAACAATGTATGAGAGTCCCCTTTTCCCCACATGCATGCCAGCACTTGTTGCTTTTACCCTTTTGGATATGGGCCAGTTTCTGTGGTGTGAGGTGATATCTCATTGTTGTTTTGATTTGCATCTCTCTGATGATTAGTGATGATAAGCATTTTTTCATATGCCTTTTGGCCATCTGAATTTCTTCCTTGTCAAAGTTTCTGTTCATCTCTTCTCCCCATTTTTTAATGGGGTTGGCTGTTTTCTTCTTATATAGCTGTACCAGTGCCTGATATATCCTGGATATTAACCGCTTATCAGATGGGTATTGGGTGAATATTCTTTTCCATTCTGTGGACTGTCTTTCTATCTTGGTCACTGTTTAAGGTGCAGAAGCTCTTTAGTTTCATGTAGTCCCATATGTTTATCTTTTCTTCTAGTTGCTTTGTTAATGGTGTTTCACCTTTGAAGATGTCTTTAGCTTCAATGTCATGGAGGGTTTTTCCTATATTTTCTTTAACATACTTTATGGATTAAAGTTTGATATTGAGATCTTTAATCCATTTTGATCTGATTTTTTGTGCAAGGTGTTAGACACAGGTCCAAATTCATTTTTTTTCATTAATCACATAGTTGTTTTGTATATTAGCCTTTAGACTTATTAGAGAGCCACACTTGCTTACTTGGAGGCAAACAGCATTTGAAAGGTGTAGTGATGGGACCAACAATGAGAGATGGGCTCTAATGATGCCCAGTGGGCCCTGCCTCTCACCCTGACCATGTATGGCTACTCCGGAGCCACACATGAATCTCACTTTCTTCCGCAAGGTCATGACATTTGAATCACATCTCAGACCCGTTATTTCATGTACCAAACAGCTTTCTGAAAGATTCTGGTGAACATTTCAAGCTCTCTCTATGGGGTCACTTTTTTTTTGGGGGTCACACCCAGCGACGCTCAGGGGTTACTCCTGGCTCTGCACTCAGGAATTACTCCTGGCAGTGCTCAGGGGACCATATGGGATGCCGGGGATCGAACCCCGGCTGGCATAGGCTGGCCGCATGCAAGGCAAACGCCCTACCTGCTGGGCTATCGCTCCGGCCCCATCTATGGGGTCACTTTTACTTCTGTCTATTCCTCTGGGAAGTCAATGAACTGAAAGCTTGGGTCCATTCTGAAGTCTCGCTGGGCTGAAAGATTTAGGGAATTTAGTGCAAATCAGTTTTAAAAAAACTAGAACCTCCTTTAACTTGGCCTCCAGGCTGGAACTGAATAAGGGAACACATGGGATACTTTTTATTCCTTGCTGAATTTCTACCAAGTCTCTATATGGTCTTTCCATAAAAGGCTTGTTTTCCTTTTCTTTGAAGAATGAAGCTTCTCTCCCCTTTTTTGAGAGAAGGCTGTCGAGCCAGCCTCCTGTCCGCCCTCCTGCTGCTGCTCAGCTTCTCTTTCTCTTTGGATTTATTTCGCAGCATGTGTCTCAGTTTGCATATCCTAAGGCTTGGCAACAGACTTGGGGACGGGGAAGGAGAGGGTGACCCTATTAGATGTCATGGAAAGGCCAGTCTATTGCTTTTCAGTCACTCACTCAGTCGAATGACCACTTAAAAATTTCTTTATAGTTTACTAACTTTTAAATCATCCTAAAAAAGACAGAGTGGAAAATGGTAAGGGGGGGGGAGGGAGAGAGAGAGAGAGAGAGAGAGAGAGAGAGAGAGAGAGAGAGAGAGAGAGAGAGAGAGAGAGAGAGAGAGAGAGGATTTCATATCTTCCTGCCAGAAACAGTTCTTATTTTCACTTGAATTGGCTCTGGGCTCCACACTCAGCTTCTATCTCTTTTTTCTACATTCTTGCTGCTGATCGTCATGTATATGACACATGACTTCTGTCTGAATGCTAAAGCTTATTAGAGTGGGGTGGTGGGAGCGGCAAACACCCTTAGTTACACAGGGAAGGAAAAAAGATTAGGAATCAAGGCCAATATTCATCTGCACATGGTTAAAAGATGTAAAAGAATCCACTGGTTTCTGTTTCAAGGCTCCATGCAGGCCAAGGAGCAAGAAAAAGAAAAAAATAATAAAACCCTTCTTCTACCGAGGGTGTAAGAAATGTAGTTTCTTCTTCCTGTCGGTGGAGTAAAAAGCTATCAGAGAAACCAAAATTTGTAGGAAATAGCTGCTTAGTAACTTATTGTTCTAATTATCTATAACTTTATAACAAATTCCTATCTGGCACTCAGATTTAGTAACTTTATAAAGTTACTGTGAGATAACAGTAACTTTAAAAACTATTTAGGGATGGGGCCAGAGTGATAGTTCAGCCGGTAGGGTGTTCCCCTTGCAGGCAGTCAACCCAGGTTTGATTCCCTGGCATCCATATGGTCCCCCAAGCACCTCCAGGAGTAATTCCTGAATGCAGAGCCAGGAGTAGCACCTGAGCATTGCAAGGTGTGACCCAAAAAAGCAAAAAAAAAAAAAAAAAAAAAAAAGAAACCCAAACCAACAAAAAAAAAAACCTTAGGGGCCACATGAGCAGTGGCTGGCATGGTGCTTACAGTTGCTGCGACCCTTCTCAGAGTGCTGTAGGGATCAGCTCGGGCCGCTTGTATGTAAACCTTGCACTCCCATCTAGTATGTCTCCTCTCTGCACTGGCCTGCAGCAACTATTTACTTCTGCTCCTTGAGTCATGGGTAGGGTGGAGTGATAGCTCAGTGAATATGGCTCTTCCCAGCATGTCATCCCATATGATCCCCTGAGCACTGCCAGGAGTTATTTCTGAGCACAGAGCCAAGAACAACCCCTGAGCACTACTGGGGTGTGGCCTTTGAATTCTCGCACCTCCATTTTCCTCAGCCCCCTCCCCAATAAAAGACTGTGGATTAGATCCAGAAGGGAGGCCTTGCCTTGCAAGTGGCTGACCCAGGTTTGATGCCTGGCATCCCCTACAGTCTCTGGAGCACCACCAGGGGAAATTCCTGAGTTCAAAGGCAGGAGCAATCCCTGAGTGAAAATGTAACCACAAAATGCAAAAGGGCTTTGTCTGGCTCCATGGGGTCATTATTAGGAGTCTCAGGACCATAAAGGCCCAGCTGGAGTCCTGTAGAGGCCTCTCCTACCACTGCTCCTCCCCAGCCCAACACTACGGCCCCACAGTTCTCCTACATGTCATCTAGTCAGACTCACCTGCGAAACCAAACACCTGCCCTGGGTCTCTGCAGGGCTTGGGCTTCCTTCTACAGTATGGAGGGTGTGCGATAACATCCCAAGTAGAGTGCAGAGATCACAGAGTCGCATCCCTACATCCCTCTCCACTCTAGTGTCAGGGCAGTTTGTGGGAGAGCTGAGGAATGCCAGGCCTTGCCAGGAAGCGCCAGGTGAGGAGCATATGGACGGTCTACTTGGCAAGAAACAACTCATACTTCACCTCTGCTCTTGGCTGACTGTCCTTGAAGGAATGAGGAGGTGGGGGAGAGTCTTCGTCGTGCGGAGAGCATCTTCCTTCAGACTTCCCCTCTCTGGGGCCTCTCCTCCCAGGTCTCACTCAGCCCTTTCCTACCAGCCAAGCTTTGTGTCAGCACCTTTCCTCTCTGATGTGAAGCTGCTGGCAGAGGATGGAATCACCCACAATAAACAAAAAACATTCCCCCTAGCAGCTTCTGCTCTGTTGCACTTTAGTCTTTTGGCTGCTCAACTTCTCTCAGACACAACGGCTGCTGCTGCTACACGAGCTGTAAAATCAGAGTTGTGGCACCCAAGGCTCCTGGTGCTCAGTTTGAGCTTCTTCAATTTTTTGGGGTAATACTTAGCAGCGGAATTGCTGGATAAATAGTACTTTTAGATTTAATATTTTAAAGAACTGCTAGACTTTACCAAAGCAGCTCAACTATTTGTTTAGCCTACAATGAGGATTTCAACTCAGGAGTTACTCCTGACAGTGCTCAGGGGACCATATGGGATGCTGGGAATTGAATCCAGGTTGGCCGCATATAAGGCAAGCATCTTACCCACTGTACTATCTCTCTGGTCCCTCATTTGTTTCTAAAATGTCTTTGGTGCAAAATTAGGATGTATGGATACTTGCAATTCCTATTAAAATTCAATAGTAAGAATCAATGCACATTTCTTTTTGAAATTATTTATTTATTGCTTTTTGGGTCACACCTGGCAACACTCAAGGGTTACTCCTGGCTTTGCACTCAGGAATTACTCCTGGCGGTGCTTGGGGGACCATATGGGATGCCAGGGATCGAACGTGGGTTGGCCGCGAGCAGGGCAAACACACTACCTACTGTGCTATCGCTCCGGCCCTTCAATGCACATTTCTTTTCTTTGTTTTTTTCAATGGGGTGGTGAGTGGGTCTGGGCCACACATGACTGTTCAGGACTTACTTCTGGCTCTGTGCACAGGGATCACTCCTAGTGGTCTCGGGAGACCATCTGGGGTACTCGGGGTCAAATATATTGGCTATGTGCAAGGCAATCACCCTATCCATTCCTTCTGGTTTTGAAAAATTTTATTTTTAATACATAACAAAAATTGGTAGAACTTAAAAATGATCCAAATTTCCTATCTCAGGAAGGTAGGTATAGGTAGAACTTATGAATGAGTATCAGGGGCCATCATTCCCCTTGTGATGTGACATTAACATGCATGGCAAAAGAGATTTGGGGCAAAAGAGAATATAATTATGTTCGTTAATCATTTGGCTTTGAGTTAATTAAAGAGTGATTATCCTAGGTGTGTCCGCCCCAACCCCAGTGCTTAAAAGAGAATGCACCAATAGGAACTCAGCGGTGCTCTGTAAAAAGCAGGTCATCACCTGTCCTGAACAGCTGGGAACAAAAACAAACAACCTGGCTTAGCCTGGAAAAGGACTCAGCCCCTGTGAAAACCCAACCTTGGCTGCCACTTAACTATTCCCTCTAGAGACCTGAAGTGGCAGAAGCAGTGAACTCCCACTGGGGTTTCTCACTGACAGTTGTAAGATAATCGATGTTGCTTTCAGTCTTAACGTTTGTTTTTTTTTAAAATATTTTTTGGATTTTTTTGGGGGAAGGGGTCACACTGATTCTACACTCAGGAATTACTTCTGGTGGTGCTTGGGAGATCATATGGGATGCTGGGGATTGAACCCCGGTTGGCCAGATGACTTTTGAATCTGACAAAGATTTGCTGACTTGGCAAGCTAAAACCATTTGTGGGTAGTTGAACTATAGAAAAAAAATCTTCTAGGGAGGGCCAGAGAGATAGCTCAAAGGTTAGTACATACTTTGAGTGTTGGAGGTCCTGACTTGATTCCAGATTCTATATGGTCTCCCAAGCACTGCCAGGAGTGACCCACAAGCTAAGAGCCAAGAGCAGCCACCAGGCACTGGTGAGTGTAACCCAAAAACAAAACCAAAAATTTCCCAGGGAAGCAGATGTGAGGTGGTTGTGTTATTTCCCTCTCATTCCAAGATTGATGCAGTTCATTTTTCAGGAATGGTCTTTTCCAGTGAAAGTGGCATTCTAGAGCATTTCAAGGCAGACTGAAACGAACACATCAGCAACCGGTCCTCAGTGTGAGTTGTGACCTGAGCATTATCTATCCTAATGTTCCAGAAATGCACAGCCAGGAAACCAGGCCCTTTGCAACAGCCTCCTGTGCTGGTATGACCTTGAGCACTTGTATTAGCCATAACAAGCAACACCCAGCAGAAGTGCATCTGTTTACCAAAAAAATCTGGTGTCAAGTACAGTGAGATAATATGTGGCTCCCTCTGCTTCTGAATGCCTGCTTCTGAAAACCTTCACTGATACAGATTCTTTCTCTGATGTTCCCGGAGGACTGTCTGGGTCAAGGCACAGCAAGGTATCCAAAATCAAGTTTCTGGAAATAATACAACCAGCTCCTGGCTTAAGAATTGTTAAGTCCTGATCCCCAGGAGTAGGTTTCCGGGTGTGGGGGCGGAGGGGGACGGGGGGTCTGAGAAGGCTGCCCTAAAGCACAAACGGGCATTGACAAAACAAGTGCTGTCCATATTCACTCCGTGATCCGCACTCATGCATCTTAGGAACAAAGGACAGAGTAGAGAAAAAAGTTAGAGCAATAAAATGTGCATGCTGCAGTCCAGCCGCACGGCTCCCAAATCAGATCAGTCTCTCCAGAAAAGCACAGGCTTACTTCATCTCAGCTCCTGGCTGAACCACAAAGATACTCTCTGATGTTCTTGGCTTTCATGACAGGGGAAACTGAGTCAGTGTCTGAGATCTGATGGTGAAGGAGAAAGCACAAAGAATGGCTGTGGGCTGCTGTATGGTCACAGAACCCCAACTAGGTGTTCCTCACTATTCTGTGACTTCTCTTATGGTGTCTCCAGTCCACAATTTAGGATGGCACCCGATGTCCTGATGGCACCTGTGACTATCTTGATTGATTCAAAGGAGACCTGCTGAGAAAGAAAAAGAGCAGGGAGAGTGGGGGGAAAAAGTGCATGGCCAGCAAGTGCCAGACACAGGCTAAGTTCTCGAGGTTTGATTCACAACACCACATGGTTCCCCCAAGCACTGCCAGGTGCATCCCTGGAAGACCTGAGCACTGTTGGGTGTGGCCCTGGAGGTCCCCAGCATCACTGCAGTGGCCTAAGTAAGCCTGGTAGGGCTGGGCCGATCAGTACCACCTCCTTGGGTCCCCGTAATGAACTGCCAACCTAGTTGGCCAAGAATTTCTGGGAGGGTCTAAACAAACAAACAAACAAATAAATAAATGGATGGATGAATGAATGAACAGAAAAATAAATAGATAAATAGATGAATAAATAAATAAATAAATAGATGAATAAATGAATAAATAAATGCTTTAAAAAATTGCTAGAAAGACCAGATTAACATTTTAGCTATTAGCTTTCTGATTTTGATTAGGCATCATGTCTGGTGATGCCTCTTTTCACTACATGGGAACTTCTTCATTGAATCTTACCACCTTTTTCTTGGAGTTGTATCATAGCTTACAAAAAAGAAAAAACAGTGAGGGGACCAAAGAGACGGTACAGAGGGTAAGGTGCTTACACCGCATGCAGCTAACTTCCGGTTCCATCCCCAGCACTTCTCACAATCTCCGAGCACAGAGCAGGATAACTCCCTGAATACAGGATATCTCCCTGAATACAGGATAACTCCCCTGAATACAGCATGTCCCCCAGCGTCTGCACACACACACACACACACACACACACACACACACACACACACACACACACACAGCAACCAAAAAATTGAAGAAAAAGAAATAAATGAATACTTCAAGACTCTTCCTTGGAGAAAGCGCAGAGCTGAGCGGGCAGCTCTGCACTGGGAAATTCTTCTGTCACACAGGGTCAGGGTTTATTGGGGCATACAGATTCGCGATCAGGACAAGCTAAATACTTTGTAGAGTTCACTGCAAAGTAAAATGCAGATCACTTTTTCAAACTATATTAAGAAACTCAACAGAATCACATCAGAGCCAAAAACCAAGTTTGGGGTCCTCATACTGTGGACTCTATATAACTCTATAAGTCATACACTTTGCCTTCATGGGCTTCAATCCCAGCTTGGTTGCTTACTGTAACCAAGACATGTGGTCTGGGATACCTGTAAAACCTGTTCCCTATCTAATCAGCTGTTGTCAGGATCAAGGGAATCAATATTTAAGATGCTGCTTAGAAGAACCATGGGTGCGGGGACTGGGACTTGACTCTTTTTGGGTCACACCCGGTGATGCTGTGGGGTTACTCCTGGATTTTTAACTCAGGAATTACTCTGGCGGTGCCTGGGGGACCATATGGGATGCCGGGATCTAGCCTGGGTCAGCCGCATGCAAGGCAAATGCCCTCCCCGCTGTGCTATCACTCCGGCCCCTGGGTCACTCTTGGCACCATGTGGTCTCCTGAGCATCGTATAGTCTGGAGGCTCTCAAGCACCACGATGGTGGCAACCCAGGGCCAGAGGAGCACTTCAACCTGACACTGAATTAAACTGCCAGCCCAGCTGGCTTAGTCTCCTGGTTCCTAAACAATGTTTGGGACATCCCCTCCCTGCCCTCACCGACCAAAACAAAACAAAAACAACAAAAGAATATATCTGGCATAGCACAAGCACCACATAATGTGTAGTAAATCCATTCTGTACTGAGCCAAAACAGCTCAAAACACCAGAGACAACGACAGACATAACACTTCAAATTTATTAAAACATTTTGTAAAAATGTTAAATCACACTAAAAGCTCAAGTATTTGTTACTATAACAGAGGATACCTTCTAATTCAACAGTTAAAGATGAGATAGTTAACAGATATCCCTGCTTGAGGCCAACTACTCACAAAATAAAACTGAAGAACCCAGGAGAGACACTGGTTTATGTTCACGGTTCTGGAAGCCCTCGGAGCACAGCCAATTTAACAGAACGGCTTCCTTTCTGCAGGCACTCCCTTGGGACTTCATTGCTTCCACACAGGAAATAAAGCCTGTTGGATCTGAACAGAAATGAAGACATACCTCCCCCTTTCCTTGTTACAATGCAGAGTATACTACTCAGAAAAAAAAGGGGGAAAAAAAAGAAAAAGGAAAAACTACAGAACAGGAAATGTTACTAATCATATAAATTCTCTATTTAGTTCCAGATAAAATACTACTAAAACACCAGAAGGCAATTATGGATAGTGATATATTCTTTCAGGTATAAAGGAATGAGGTGAAAAGAACATAGACTTCATGCTTATTTACAGCCTCCTATTTTACCCTTTTATTTTTTTTCAGTATACTTTTTTTTTTTTGGCTTTTTGGGTTACAGCCAGTGATGCTCAGGGGTTACTCCTGGATCTGTACTCACAGGAATTACTTCTGGCCATGCTCAGGGGACCATGTGGGATGACTGGGATGAACCTGGGTCACCCAAGCGCAAGGCAAACACCCTACCTACTGTACTATTGCTCCAGATACCTATATTCATTTTTTTAAAACTTGTTTTGTTTTGGGGGCTATACCTGGTGATACTCAGAGAAGCTCGCTCCTGGTCAGCTGAGATGGGGGGGACATGGGGTGCCAGGGACCAAGTTCCAGTAGGATGCATGCAAGGAAAGTGCCCTTCCCACTGTAGTATCTCTCCAACTCTGCATAGTTTCATTTCTGAGCACCCCAAATTCTCTAATAACGCCCAAACCTAGAATAATAAAAACTACTGGTGGTAAATTTTAGAGAAGTTGTCACTTGTCAGACAATTCGCCCAAGGTACACAGATTTGGGATATTTCTCCTTAAGAGCTGGCCACTGAACAATGAAGTAATGCGAGAGGTGAAACAGAATCTTTCCGGACAGGGATAAATTTTCGACTCGGCAGATGCTTTCGACATAGACAATGATGACTTTCTTTATTCGAATATCCCCAGGAGAAGAGCAGATATGCAGATGGGAACGCACGTTCCTGGTCCGTTACACAACACCTGAAAAAGAAGGAAACCGGTGAAAGTCAAATGAAACTGCTGAATCCTCATCTAGGTGAGGTATTTAAAATGACAGTCAACCTGAGAGAGGATTTTCTGCTGCTGTGTTTTGGCCACACCTGAAGGCACCTAGGGGTTACTGCCTGGCTCTGTGTCAGGGCTTGAGGGACCATATGGGGTGCTGGGGACAATACCTGGGTTGGATGCGTGCAAGTCTCTCTCTCTCTCTCTCTCTCTCTCTCTCTCTCTCTCTCTCTCTCTCTCTCTCTCTCCCTCCCTCCCTCCCCAAGTCTTGAAATGTTCTTGGTGAAGACCCACTATATAGCACATCTGTGCACTTGGGCCCAGGCCAGACTGGCCATCCTGGTTACCAGTGTGTGTGGCATGGAGAGGAATGAGCCTACTTTTCTGTGTCTGTGTGACGTGCCACCCTGCCCCTGGAGGTACAGGAGGCAGGTAGAACATGGGGTGCATGGCTCCCCCTTGTGCTGCTCAACGGGGATCCAGAATGTCACACCAACATACAGGAAAAAGAAATCAGCTTTGATCGCTTCCGGCCTTTTGGCTAAGATCAAATGAAGAAATCAGCTTTAACACAGTTTTTCTCATGTACCAACTTGTTCTTGTTGATGAAAACAAAAGTCTTCAAAACAAGAGCACTAGCTTGTAAGATATACCAAAAATGCTACTTAAATGACAAATTATTCAAAACTGTGGTTTTTCAACCACTGGCCACAAGAATGCTATTGGCTCATGGGTGTAAAACATCCCCAAATCACTGATGTCAACTATTTTGTGGCCTATAGAATTCTTTAGTAGTTAGTTCAATCCAACAAATGGGATGTTTGAGAAGGATACGAAATGAATGCTATTCCATCTAAAGATAACTTTTATAAACTTATTTTACTTTTTATGTTTAGGTTTATAATCACTTGATCACTTGAATCCCATTATTCATCGATTTGCTCGAGCGGGCGCCAGTAACATTTCCATTGGACCCTATCACGTGTCAATGTAGCCCAATGGCATCTGGTTGATTCAGGAATATGAAGAGCCTCAAACCGTTCTTTCAGGGTCTTGACAAAGAAGTCTGACCATCTTGTAGGTGGGCGGTCAAGTGATCTTTTGACATCCAGTGGGATCCAGTCAGTAACGGCTCTAGTCCGGCGGTTGTCTCCAAATCGCATTACATGTCCAGGCCATCTGATTTTCCATGCCTTGGCAAAAGAGACAGCGTACCTGATTCTGGAAGAGTGACGGAGGTCGGAGCTCCAGATTCCTTCTCCACTTGAGTGAGGCATGATATTCCAAGCACAGCTCTTTTCGATTCCTCTCTGGGAGACCCGAATAGCATTCTCATCCTGCTTTCGTAGGGCCCAGGTCTCTGAGGACTATGTTAATGCAGGGAGAACGGTGGAGTCAAAGAGATGTGCCCGGAGCCAGAGGTTCTTTGTCCTTTTAGCTATTTTCTTTGATGCCTTTGAAGGCATTCCATGCCGCTCTCTTCCTCCTGCGCAGCTCAGGTTTTAGGTTGCTCATCATGTTGACTTCTCAACCTAGGTACACATAACTGCTGCATTCAGAGATGTCTGTTCCATTGAGAGTGAGTGGAGCCTCTGGAACTAGCTCATTTTTTCATGAAAATTGTTTTGTTGAGATTCAGCTGTAGACTTATCTTTTCACATTCTCAGTCGAAGTCAGCCAGCATTTGTGCTGCTTGGCTAATGCTTGGTGTTATTAGAACGATATCATCAGCAAAGTGGAGGTGGTGTAGTTGCCGACCGTCTATCTTCACTCCCATTCCTTCCCATTCTAATTGTCACATGATGTTCTCGAGGGTGGCACTGAAGAGTTTTGGTGAAATGGTATCACCCTGCCGAACCCCTCATTTGACATCAATGATCACTTCCCTGTAGAATGGTGAGATCCTGGTGGTGAATCCGTAATACAGCTCATGAAGGATTTTGATGTATTGTGTTTGAACATCCTGTTTGGCTAGGGCTTCGATGACTGCTTCAGTCTCCACAGAATCAAAGGCTTTCTTTAAATCAATGAAAGTGAGACAGAGCGGCATCTTGTACTCCCTACAAACCTCAATGAGCTTGGTTACTGTGTGGATATGGTCGATTGTGCTGAATCCTTTCTGGAAGCCAGCTTGCTCGTATGGTTGTCCTTCATCTAGTGTTCTGCCAATCCTGTTCAGGATGACTCGAGTGAGCAGCTTGTAGATGACGAACAACAGGCAGATGGGGCGATAGTTGCCTATGTCGTGAATGTCTCCCTTCTTGAACAGTAGAACTGTCCTGCTGGTTTTCCATTGGGAGGGCACCTTGCATTCGGACAGGTAGCTTGTGAAGAGCCGAGCTAGTGTATTGATGAGTACTGATGGCAGATTCTTCAAAAAAAAATTAATCTATTCTTGTAATCCATAGAATTTTTGTTTTGTTTCTGAGCCACACACAGTGGTACTAGGGGTGGCGCTTTGTTTTTTTTTAATTTAATTTTATTATTTCCCCCCACAAAATATTATTACACCATTTTAGACATACAATTGAAAGATGCTCATGCAGAGTTTTGGTTCTACAGTGTTCCAACACGCATCCCCTCCACCCAAACCCATTTCCCATCCCCAATGTCCCCAACTCCGTCCCCCTCCCGCACCTCAACTACTTGGCGGGTTCTGTATGTCATTTCTTTCCTCTTTATATCTCCTTCCCACCAAACTTTCCTGCTCTTCGTGGAATGCAGTGCATTAAAAGACATTACTGTTTCACTGTTTTAGTGGACCAAGCGGCTGCAAAGGGTTGAACTGGTTTTGCTCTGTTAATCTGGTCGTGAGGCAGTTTCCCAGCATCCGGACAGCGAAAATGGTGGCTAGTGTGATGGGCGAAGTCTCATCCGGCTGCTTCCGGTACCCCCAGAGGCGACGGGCCCCTCCCAAAACCCATCTGCCCTCCTTGGGGCTCCATAGTCAGCTGGGCTCGGCGTGAGCCGAGCCCAGCCTCCCCAGCTGCTTGTGAGGCTCTGCATGTTGGCCCCAGGCAGCTCCTGGGCGGGGCCACCAGGCTCGACAAAATGGAGGGGGAAAGGGAGACCCCGACTCCATCTGATGAATTCCCAGTGATTCCCGTTTCTGGGAGTCGCCTACCTGGGCTCAAACTGGTTTTGCTCCGTTAATCTGGTCGTGAGGCAGTTTCCCAGCGTCCAGACAGCGAAAATAGTGGCTAGTGTGATGGGCGAGTCTCATCCGGCTGCTTCTAGGACCCCCCAGAGGCGACGGGCCCACTCCCAAAACCCATCTGCCCTCCTCGGGGCTCCATAGTCAGCTGGGCCCGGCGCGAGCTGAGCTCCAGCCTCCCCAGCCGCTTGTTGGGGTGGGGCTTTGGGTGTTGGGAAACCAAGTGGTCCTGGGATCAACCTGACTCTTCTTCATGCAAAATATGTGTGCAGCCCCTTTGGCTAGCTCTCTGCCCCATTCCAGAGTTTTAATGCTTTCAAATGCTGCGAGTTTTTACAGATAGTCACTGGTAAAAAACATTTAGTTAGCTGGAGTGGGAAAATCAGTAATAAGCTACTTAAGGGCACACACTTATAACTAGTAGTTAGTAAGTACTGATGCACAGTGGAGCAATTAAAACCAACAATACTGTATTATAAACTTCAGCTGTTGCTAAGAGACTAGATCTAAATGTCTGAAAACAAAAAAGAACTGATAATTAAATGACATGAAAAAGCATTACTTAATGCTACTACTGTAATCATACTGCATATATATGTGTATCAAAGCACCACTCTGTACATTTCAAACTTACGCAATGCTACATGTTAGTTATATGTCAACTGAAAACAGAAAAGTTTAGTTGGAGAACCTAACAAGAAATATAAAAATTCAATTCATAGACAAATCTCAACAAGAATTTGGAGATGCCTTTTTGAACCTCAAGGAAATCCATGACAACTGTTGGTAAGAAAATTAATTTTTTTATGGAAAAGCATTTTCATACAACATATAAATCATATGATCATGCTCAAAAATTTAAAAACCTAATAAAACATCTGGGGGGGGATTGGGGTCGCTACCAATGATTCTCAGTCAAGCAGGCCCAGGATGAGTGGCTGCTCAGACCCCATATGCTGGAGACACCTGCTCTATCCTTGTGGTTCTGGGGCCTCCAGGGATGCCTCAGTGATGCCTGGGGACCAACTGGTGCCAAGAATCAAATCTGGGGCAGGTGCATTTCTAACTGCTTTATTATTTCCCAGCACCTCTAATAAAACAATTTTGTGTGTGTAGAGGGGGTTGTATCTGAGCCACACCCAGCTCAGGGGTCATCCTGGTGGGCTTGGGGGACCATACGTGATGCCAGAGTTTGAACCCAGGTTAGCTGCTTATACTATCTTTGTCTCTCCCCCCACCCCATGATAAATCAGTTTTTAACTCCAAAAATCCTAATACAAATGTGTGGTTGTGTACTCAGGCCATGAGTACCACCTACAGTGTCACATGATCTTTTCTGCACAAGCATTTACAAAACTTATCAGACATCAGAGAATCTCAGAGTTGAAAGGGTTCCCAGATACACCCTCTAACCCTGCCAGCATTTCTGGGGCTCTCCTTGGCAGGCAGGCAGGCAGGTCTATCCCTGGTGCTGCAGGGCATGGTCAGGGCTGTAAACACGTGAAGTCCATGTGACCTATGCCACACCTGGCCTCACAGTGACCACTTGGAACATCACTCAACATTCTGGAAAGAGAGGGTTACCTACTTCAGGTAGAAACCACTGATTTTTAAACAGGTTTCCTAAAAATCCCAGTCACTGCACCAAAGAGATCGTAGAATGGATAAGGCAATTGCTTTGCAAGCGGCAGATACAGGTTTGGTCACGGGTATCCCATATGGTCCCTGGAGCACCATCAGGAGTGATACCTGAGCACAGAGCCAGGAGTAAACCCTGAGCTTACTGGGTGTGATCCCAAAAAAACAAAAACGAAACAATTCCAAGCTGCAATTTAAACTTTGACATCTTTTTCTTCTTCATATCTGGAGCTCAGGGCTACTCCTAACTGCTTTTAGGGATCACTCCTGGTGGGGGTGGGAGTGGGTGGCGGGAGATTAGGCAGGTTCAGGGAATTATATGCGGTATAGGGATCGAACAGGCTATATGCTAAACTAGCACCTTCATTCTTGTACCATATCTCTGGCCAATAAAAGCTATTTTTAATTAGCCTTAACCCCAAGTTTTACAGCAGCCTAGGAAAAATATTAAGTTGTGGATCATGGAGTTTCCACTGTTTAAGGAAACACACTGGAGAGAATTAGTCCAAGCACTGAACAGAAAAGCATTTGGTGAAATAATCTGGGTAAAGAAGACATAAAACGGTATCATGGTTGGTGTTGTTTTTTGAATGTTATTGAAAAAATACTGTAGTATTTCTGAAATATTTCTGAAAAATATGAATTCTTCGTCAATGCAGAGAAGTGTCTCTCTGCCTCACTTCTTTAGTTGAAAGACTCAGTTCTAGCATAAACTATACAGAGAGCACCTGGAACAAAACAGGCACTCACTGGATTTTGCTGAAAAAAGAAAGGAAGGAAAGGGTGAGGAGGTGAGGAAGGAGGGGGAAAGAAGGGGGGGGGGGCTTTGTTTATTGTATGTGGAATGAAATGCTCCCTTTGTCAGAACCAAACCCTCGAAACAGGCAAGGTGTCTTGGTGGCTGTAACTGTGGCCTTTAGGGTTAGTATTTTTGCCATCCCCAGTTCATTGATTCCCACTCCCCCCCCTTTTTAGGCTGTAGCTGCCTGCTCTCAGCTGAATTGCTTGCACAGAGTTGACAGTGTACCCTGCTATAAGGAGAGGACAGAGGGTCTTCGTCTGCCCAATCAGAGCACTGAAGTCCCCTGGAAAAGGTCATTCATTTAAGGAGGTAAGAAATCACAAAACAGAGTGCTGTTTGTTGTGTCCAGAGTGGCCTATTCTCTGCTGTCCTGGAACCTAGGAGGGTGCAACCCTGGCACTGTTAGCATCTTTCCTGCTGCCACGTGAGAGCCTGAGAAGGAAGCCCCTCACAATGCACAAGAGAGCAAAGCTGAGAGGAAGACAGGCCAAGTCTCAAAGGTAGCATTTAAGACCCGTAAATCCAGCTGCGCCTGCAGGAAACCAGATCTACCCCTGGACGTGCCAGGTTTGTGAAGGAACACATTCCATCTTGGCCTATGCCGCCTGAATCAGGACTTGTGTCACTAGCAATAAAAGGCATCGTAACAGACACATTCCTTTATTTTGTCTCATTCCCCGTCTAGCCTCTGGCCATCTGCAGTACCACTTGGTAGGAGTTCCCATATGTGCCTGATGGTTGAACGAACAAATCAACAAACTTTGGGAAGAGAAAGAAATCAGGAGATAGTCTAAAGATAACAGAAGGGTCTAGAAAAGAGGTCAGGGTCAGCGCTAGTGTAAAGAGAGGTCACAAGGGTAGACAAGACAAATCAAGGATCACAAACAGTTACAAAAGGGCGGCTGTTCTGCAGATTTGGGTCAACCCAGGTCAAGTCCTGTAGCTGAAACACAACATCCTCATGAGGGGCCAGACATACTAAACTTGGGTCATCTGAAACTCTTAGGCTAGAAGGACCACATCTGTGGAATAGGGTCATCCCCCTGAAGTCTAGGGTAAGTTTGAAGGCCAGAGACCAGTCAGCTGAGATAAGTCTAAGAGACAGAGCACTAAAGGTGAGCTTGAATGCCAGGTGTAGAGTCTAGCTGCTGCCTGTACAGAGAAGATGACTCTAACTTGGAGGCGGTAGCCTGAGCAATAGGCTTCTGGGAAGTCTCTGGTGGAGGAGGTTGCTGGAGAGAGTTCACCAACAGCAGGGAAACAGCTGCAGGGATGGTTTATTGGGCACTGAGGGCCTTGAATGAAGCTGTAGAACTGCAGCTCCCTGTGTTCAGCAAGGCTGAACTGGCTCAGGCAGATCACAGGTCTGTCAGAATCAGGGTTTCCACTCATGGGAGTGTTTACAGCCTGGAGACAGGTAAATGGAGATACAGGAAGAGGAAGAAGAGTTTGGTTGTAAGGCTGGATAGAAAGAAAAGTCAGCTAAGGTGTTAAAGCACCTTTTTATTTATTATTAAGTGTGTGTGTGTGTGTGTGTGTGTGTGTGTGTGTGTGTGTGTGTGTGTGTGTGTGTGTGTGTAGTGGGGTCAGGGTAGGAGGCAGCTGGGATACACCCTGCAGAGCTTAGGGCTTACTTCTGGCTCTGTGTCAATGACCTCTTGGGTCATTCCTGGCAGGGCTCAGGGGAACATCCAGGGTGCTGGGAATCAAGTTCAGGTTGGCTGCAAGCAAGGCAAGAGCCCTATGGGCTGTACGATGGGTCTGGCCCTTCCTTCTCTAGTACTTCTGAGCTACCTCCATACCTGAGTGACTTCCTAGGTTAGAGAAGAAAACCGCAACATTACCTGACTTAGCTCTGACTCTAAGTGAATCAAAGCAATACTATAAAAGTGTTTCTCAGGACCAACAAAGCTACAGATGAAAAGGCATGAAAGAGAACATCATAAGAGAGAGAAAGGGAAAGAAATAAAGAACTTGCCATGGAGGTGGGCTGGGGGAGGGGAGAGGGAACCGGGGACGTTGGTGGTAGGAGATGGGCACTGGTGGAGGGATGGGTGCTGGAACACTGTATGACAAAACCCAAATATGAACTTTTTAATTGTATATCTTTGTAATTGTATATATCACAATGGTATAATAAAATATTAAAAAAAAGAGAACATCAGATCTGGCTGAGGAGAACTCATGGAAACCTCCGAGATAGATAGCTATTTTAGTACTGTATGAGGCAAAACACGGAGGCGGAGGAGGGAGCACAGGGACTGGGGGCTGGTGAGCAAAGGCAAGGCTGGTGAAAATGCCACAGAAGAGAAAGAATGATCTATAAGCAAATATCTAGACCACTGGGAATAAACAGGTAGTGGGGGAGGAAATGCGTATGTTAAAAAAAAAGGAGAGAAAGTAAGAATTCAGAGTCTTTTGATAAAAGCAGTTTAGGAAAAACTCCTTTCTGAGAAACATGACTAAAGATTTAAATGGTGTGCGGAAGGCAGGCAAGAGAGAGACAAGAGGCCGAGCATATGCTTTGCATGCCAGATGCCAGGGTTCTGCCCAGGCACTGCCTGGTCCCCTGAGCAACATCAGAGTGATCCCAAACCACTCATAATGTGGCAAAAACCCAAAAGAAAGGTGTTGTACCACAGGAAGTGCCATTAGTGAATTTTCTTTGTAAATTACTGATTCTTTCAAGGTGAGTAATTGTTTCCAGCTCAATGAAAAACTACAGAGAAGTAGGGAGGAAATCTATTTTAAAACTGTTGTGGGTGATAACTTCTAAGTGTATGTATTACAATATACAATATGTAAGTGAAGGAAGAAAGAGAGAGAGAGAGAAAGAGAAAGAGAAATGAGATAAAGAATCTGCCATAGAGGCAGACTGGGGAGGGGGAGGGAACATTGGTGGTGGGAAATGGGCACTGGTGGAGGGATGGGTGCTGGAGCACTGTATGCCCGAAACCCAAATATGAACATCCTGGTAATTGTATATTTTCACGGTGGTATAATAAAATATTAAAAAAAACCTGTTGTGGGGGCCATGGCTTGATGCTCAGGGGGCCTGGTGAAACAAGGCCATACTTGCAGCCAACATGTAGGAGACGATATGGAACACATGAACCAGGGCCTGAAGTCAAGATCATAAACGTCCAATGAATGTGCTTTATCACTTAAGCCACAGCCCTGGTCCCAACATCCTTCTCAGTCCATTAAGTTTGTTAATATTTTGTTTTCATGTACATTCTTATCCAATGTTTTCACATACACATGTATTATACTATATATTATGTTCATATGGCCAGAGATACAGTATAGGGGTAAAGCACCTGCCACGCACACACTTGAGCCTGTTTTGATTCCTGGTCCCCCGCCTCCCATCAGGAGTGATCCCCGAGTGCAGAGCCAGGAGTAAGCCCTAAACACAGCTGAGTGTGGCCCAATCCTCCCCCAAATAATCAAAAAGAATGTTTATGTAAGCACAAATATGACTGTGCATATGTCAATTCTATAAACTTTAGTTTTAATTATATTTCATTATAATTTTTTAAATTATAAATTAATTTTTAATTATAAATTATAAATTTATTTTTAATTATAAATTATAATTTTAAATTATAAATTTATTTTTATTTATTTATTTTTTTTAAGTATTTTATTATACCACCGTGAGATATACAAATAAAAAGATATACAATTAAAAAGTTCATGTTTGGGTTTTGGTCATACAGTGTTTCAGCACCCGTCCCTCCACCAGTGCCCATCTCCATACAAATAAAAAGATATACAATTAAAAAGTTCATGTTTGGGTTTTGGTCATACAGTGTTTCAGCACCCGTCCCTCCACCAGTGCCCATCTCCCACCAACAACATCCCCGGTTCCCTCCCCTTCCCCAGCCCTGCTCCATGGCAGGTTCTTTATTTCTTTCCCTTTCTCTCTCTTTCTCTTTTCCTTCCCTTCCAGACTATGGATTACAGAACATACATTAAAAGGTTGTCATGTGAATCCTTTTGCCTCTATTTAATGCTCAGTTCTAGGTTGGCATTAGTACCCTCGACTATTATTAGCACCCTGTTCCATTTTCTGTCTTTCCTAAACTCTGACTCCCACACGTTTGTGATAATTTCCACCTCTGACAAGACCTCCCGATATATGCTTCACTTGACCTTGGATATTGGTATCATAATATGTACATATATATTTATGCCATGCAAATAAATGCAGTCATTCTGTATCTGTCTCTCTCCTTCTGGCTAATTTCGCTCAACATAATCTTCTCCATGTCCATCCATTTATAGGCAAATTTTATAACTTCATTTTTCCTAACAGCTGCATAGTATTCCATTGTGTAGATGTACCAAAGCTTCTTTATCCAGTCATCGATTTTCGGGCACTCTGGTTGCTTCCAGATTCTGGCTATTGTGAATAATGCTGCTATGAACATAAAAGTAGGGATGGTGTTTCCGCTGCGTATTTTTGGTTTCCCAGAGTAGATTCCCAGGAGTGGTATGGCTGGGTCAAATGGGGAGTTCAATTTCTAGTCTTTGGAGGAAAGTCCATATTGTTTTCCAGAAAGGCTGTACCAGCCGGGCATTCCCACCAACAATGGATGAGTGTCCCCTTTTCCCCACATCCAAGCCAGCACTTGTTGTTCTTGCTCTTTTGAATATGTGCCAGTCTCTGTGGTGTAAAGTGGTATCTCATTGTTGTTTTGATTTGCATCTCTCTGATGATTAGTGATGATGAGCATTTTTTCATATGTTTTTTGGCCATTCGAATTTCTTCCTTGCTGAAGTTTCTGTTCATTTCTTCTCCCCATTTTTTGATGGGGTTGTTTGTTTTCTTCTTGTCAAGTTCTACCAGTGCCTGATATATCCTGGATATTAACCCCTTATCAGATGGGTATTGGGTGAATATTCTTTCCCATTCTGTGGACTGCTTTTGTATCTTAGTCACTGTTTCTTTTGACTGTCATTTGACTGTCATTTTTTGACAGTCACTGTTTCTTTTAAATTCTCTATAAATTAATTTTTAAAGCTACTACTTGCTCTCCCTGTGCCCAGCCGCTCACGAGGCACCGGGAGGGATGGCGGGTTCTAGCCCTGGCCCGCCACACCAGCAGAGCCTCACAACAAGCCAGACGACCCCCACCCCCACTCCATGAGGGCCACCATTTTCCACATCCGGACTTCCCTCTCATCAGAACTCCACCCAGCAGACAAGCCTATCACAGCCCAGATCATCGACACCCACCCTGCAGCAGTTTTTTTTCAATCTGGCCCAGGTATACTGATCCAGAGACTCACAGACATGGGGCAGAGCTGCTACTTGCTCTCCCTGTGCCCAGCCGCTCATAAGGCACCCGGAAGGGATGGTGGGTTCTAGCCCTGGCAGGCCACCCCAGCAGAGCCTCACAATAAGCCAGATGACCCCTCTGCCCCCACTCCATGAGAGCTGCCATTTTCCACATCTGGACTTCCCTGTCATCAGAACTCCACCCAGCAGAGGAGCCTATCACAGCCTGGCTCGCGCGGCCGGTTCATCAATAAATGCTGTATTTAGAGGTGACTACAAGAGTATGCCACCTGCATGGCAAGCCTGGCAAGCTGCCCGTGTTGTATTTGATATGCCAAATACCAGTAACAATTATATTAGGTTATTCCCATGACCTGATATAATGGTTTGAGGCTCTTTATGTTCCTGGAGCAAGCAGATGCCCTTGGGCTCTACTATCATGAGACAGGACATATGGAGATATTACTGGTGCCCGCTCGAGCTAATAGAAGATGAGCGGGAAGATAGTGATAGTGATTATAAATGTATTCATATAGTAACAACTAACAGTGCTACTGGAGATAAGTACATGCATCTTTTTGCTGAATATGGGGGTAACTCAGCGCCAGTAATTGTTTCCAAAATGACCTACCTGAGCTAGCAGGCAGCACTGGAAAGATGCTTTTGCTTTAGTATTTTGTAAATTCCAGGATTCTTAATGACTACTTAATCCTATGGCAATCAATCTCATAATTCATCAATTTCACTACTGAATTAAAAAAAATTGGGCCACACCCTGTGGTGCTTAGTGTTTATTCCAGGCTCTACACTCAGGCAGGGATCACTCCAGATGGTGCTTGGGGGACCATATGAAACGCAGAAGATCAAACTCAGGACACTTGCATGCAAGGCAGTCTCTCTGCCTGATCACTATGGCAAGCCCCGAGTTCTGAACATTTTGGTACATAAATCTGGATCCCCAAAGTTTTACTCCTGCATTAAAATATGTTCCAGAATTTTTGCTGAATGAGATGTTAGAAGAAAAAAGCTTCACGGACTACTGACATTGTAGAGTTTTATAATACAATTGCCACGGGAAGGGGACAGTCTTTTGTTTTGGTTCCTGCATGAATCTGTTAGGTTCTCTACCCTATGGGCTGTGGCAGCAGGCAGAACCCATCATTCATGGCATGAGGAGAAACCCCTTTCTAGGTCCCATTGGCTGCTGCTGGATGGGCCAGTGACTTGGCTGGTGTCTTTCTCTGGATATGCCCGAGAGTTAGTTCAGTGAAACAGGCAGAGGAGAATCTTAGTATCAAAGGTGTCAGTGGTGGGGTGCCTGCAAGGGGCAGTGTTCAGCAGCTGGGGAGTGCCTGTGACCTCCAGTCCCCCCAATGTTTCTGACACCGGGACATTCTGGCCTGGGCTGCAGCTACTGGGCAAACAGGCTACCTCTCTAGGATTCCCTAGCTTTGCAGGAGTTCTGAAGGCTCCCAGAGCCTTCCACTCAATTCTCTTCTGTTTCAGTCAGCCAGAGGGGTTTTCTGTGGTTTGTTCCCAAGAGCCCCACCCTTTTGGAAGAACAATGACTGGGAGAGCAGAAAATGCAGAGTCAAGAAGGGAGAGCTAAGGGCTGGGCACTGGAAGCCAATTGCAAACCGAACTGGGATGGGGCAGCGAGAGCTCCCAGGTGGATTCCAAGAGCAGAGGAGGGCAAGAAAGTGGGTGAAAACTGGAAAACTGACTGGAGAAGCATCTGAGAACAATCAAGGGAGCCAGGAAAGAGCACGCAGTGGGAGAGCAGGCAGTCTGCAACGCTTGGGACAGTGGCTGAGCAGCGAAGGCAAGGCAAGGCTGACTGTGGGTGATACTGGACAGCAGGAAGGAAAAGGAGGCAGAGCAGACAGGATGACGTATCCACCTGCTCACATTGTCATGAAAGGGGGCAGAGCAGACAGGATGACGTATCTGCCTGCTCATGTTATTGTGCACTGCGTTTCTTTTTTAAATTTCACCATCCGAGGACATGGAGACTATCATGCTGAGTGAAATTAGTCAGAAGGAAAAGGACAGATATAGAATGACTGCATTCATTAATACAACATAAATAGATACCAGTGTTTTACTAAATGTGGGAAATGGTAATGGCAGATTAAAACTCACCATTGAATATACACAAAGAGACTTAAGTGATAAACTCTAAATACCTGCAGGGCTAGCCACAATGTGTAAAATAAGAGGGAGAGAGATGCAGAGACAGAGAGAGAGAGACAGAGAGAGAAAGAGAGGAAACTGGGGGTACCTGCTATTAAGGCAGCATGGGGGTGGGCAGGAGGGGGTGGGGTACATTGGTGGTGGAAATGGGGCACTGGTAGAGGGATGGGTGCTGGTATACTGTATTACCAAGAACCAATTATGAACACCTTTGTAATTGTATGTTTCACTGTGGTATAATAAAAAAAAAATTTCACCATCCGAGAGCAGAGGCTAGGTAAGACAGAGACTGGAACAGTGTGCCATAATTGTCAAAAGTGCCATTACCACACAGAACTAAGGATTAAATGCAGGCAGACAGATACACATGATAACCTCTAAGTATATATATTACAATCCACAATGTGTGGGAGAAGGAAGAGAGAAAGAGAGAGAAAGAGAGAAAGAGTAAGAGAGAAAAGAGATAAAGAGCCTGCCATGGAGGCAGGCTAGGGGGGGGGAGGGAATCAGGGACATTGGTGGTAGGAAATGGGCACTGGTGGAGGGATGGGTGCTGGAACACTGTATGGCCGAAACCCAAACATAAACATTTTTGTAACTGTTTATCTTATGGTGGTATAATAAAATATATTTAAAAAATAAATACATTTCACCATCCGAGTAAGTCAGTTCAACAGAAACATCTACATATCAATAACAACAAGAAACATAAATCCTAAAGTCTGGAGTCACCAACTACTTCCAAGCAACAAGGTCTCTGAAGAGCCTCTTCCTGGGGCACAAGTGATGCCCAGAGCGCTGTCACCTCACCATGCATATGGCAACCTGTAGTTTACATTCCCAGAGACCTTACCCCAGGCTTAGCAAGGGCACCTGCTGTCTGGTACCATCATGCCCACTACTCATTCTCCATTTCTCACATGGGCACGGCTTTCATTGTTGTTTCTACTGTAGCCAAGAAGTAAGTTCTAAGTTGCTTTTTAGGTAAGTGTATGCACTTATATCACTTCACTTGTATCACTTGTCTTCCGTTGATCATTGATTTGCTCGAGTGGGCACCAGTAACATCTCCATACTTCCTGTCGGATGCTAGTGTATCCAAAGAGGATCTTCTTGCTCCAGGAACATGAAGAGCCTCAAACCATTCCCTTCAGGTCACAGGAATGAGGGCTATAATTATTACTGGTTTTTGGCATATTAAATATGACAGGGGTAGCTTACTAGGCTCTGCTGTGTGGAAGCACTTATAAGGATCCAGAATTTATTTTTTCTTTTTTTTTTTTTTTTTTTTTTTGCTTTTTTGGGTCACACCCGGCGATGCTCAGGGGTTACTCCTGGCTCTGCACTCAGGAATTACTCCTGGCAGTGCTCGGGGGACCATATGGGATGCCGGGGATCGAACCCGGGCCGGCATGGGCCGGCCGCGTGCAAGGCAAATGCCCTACCCGCTGGGCTATCGCTCCGGCCCCAGGATCAGAGTTTATTCCTCGTATTTCAAATATCAACTCTGGCATTTCACTTTTGTGACAACTCAGGAAGAAACCCAGCTCAAAAGGTCATCAAATGCACAACTGCAAGGAACAGTAAAAAGTAGGTCCGTAGGGTCCTACCCTACGTATAAGTTCCCCTACCCAGAAACTCCAACACTGATTGCTCTGGTTTGGCCCAAATATTGTTGCTGTTGCTTGAAATTTTGAAGGAGCATGGCCAGGACTAATCCAGGACTATATGCATGGCCAGGACTATATACACGGCATGTGCCCTCTCATGGGGCTATGTCCTCGGCCCCTTGAGAGAGGACTCTTGCTCATACTGCATCCACACAATCCATCAAGAAGTGGAATAACATGGTGCTCATGGACCAGGGCTGTATAGTTGTCCATACCTGGGTTGGCAGTGCAGGGACGATCTGCTCAGTTATCCCCATCTCGGTTTTCTCATTCAGGGATTCACTCACTCAAGAAATATTCATTGAGCAAAGATAATACATCAAGTAGAATTTGGGGCATTAGGGATATGTCTGGGAACAAAAAAAGTCATGCCAAGCTTGCCACAAGTGTGTGGGGGGGCAGGGGGACAGTTATGATAAAGAAGGGACCACTCTAACAATGAAGTTGGAAATGATCACTCTGGACAAGAACAGAGTGCAGGGGTCGGAGGCGATAGCCCAGCGGTAGGGCGTTTGCCTTGCACACAGCCGGCCTGTGCTGGCCTGGGTTCAATCCCCGGCATCCCATATGGTCCCCAAAGCACCACCAGGGAGTAATTCCTGAGTGCAGAGCCAGGAGTAACCCCTGAGCATCGCCGGGTGTGACCCCCAAAAAAGCAAAAAAAAAAAAAACAAATAAAATAAAATACTTAAAAAAAGAACAGAGTGCAAAAAAAGGGATATATTATACATGATAACCTTTTAGTACCTGTATTGCAAGTAACAGTGCTCAAAAGGACAGAGAGAGAGAGAGAGAGAGAGAGAGAGAGAGAGAGAGAGAGAGAGAGAGGCCTCCAAAGAGGTAGGCAGGCTTGGAGGGCAGTGGATGGAGGGAAACTGGGGACATTTATGGTGGGAAATAAAGGATTAGTGCTAGAACACTGTATGACCAAAACCCAATTATTAACAACTTTGTAACTGTTCGTCTTAAGAAGATTCAATTTAAAGAAAAAGAAAGGTGTCTCTGTCTTCACAGTTTATTTTCTAGTGGATAAATGGAAAAACAAAACACACAGATGAGGGCTGGAGAGACAGTACAGCAAGTAAGGCACTTGCCTTGCATCTGATTTGATTCCAGCATCACATATGGCTCCTTGAGCACATAAGGAATAGCCCCTAAGCACAGAGCCAGGAGTAAGCTCTTAACACAGCCAGGTATGGCCTCAAAAGACAAAAAAAAAAAAAAAAAAAAAAAAACCCCACAAAAAAACACATGTGATCATATAACAGAAAGCAGGATAAGGGAACAGGAAATAGGGAGGTCAAAGAAGATTTGGGAACAGAGGAAGTTCTTGGAGGACTTGTGAGCAAATAGCTGAAGAAGTGATAGAGTATTTTTGGGTCAAGAAAAAAAACAAACATCAGGTCAAACACCATCAGTTGGAGAATGAGGCAGGACAGAGGACAATGTGGATTATGAGGACTAGCAGTCACGGGGGGCCAGTGACAGGGGCTGAGGCTGCAGAGGGATGGGGCATTCGGAGATAGATTCTAGCTGAACAGAGCTATTAAGTCCCGGAGAAACTTAGCCAGGGCACCTGGACTTTGTGCGCTGAGGAAGGCAGACCAAGAACTAGTAGGATGAAAATTGATCCTCACAGCTTTCTGTGGTTATGGTAGTGATTGGTGGGTGGTTGTCCCAGCAGAAAATAGGATAAATACAGAGAAAACAGTGTTTAGCTAATAGTGTCATCATGGAGATTAAAAACATGTATATACAGCAATGAGTTTAGCGCCTGACCCAGGCTACAAATAAATGTTAGCTGTTATTTACAATCAGTCAAAAAGCACAGTAGGACATCTGGGGTAGTTTTCAACCTCTTAGGAGCACTCCTTGGCACGGTCACCTGCTGTGTCACAGGTATTGCATTGCTGGCAGAATTAACTGCTGTTCAGAAACCACTTCCTATGTGTAACCCACCCAGACACCTGTTCTGGTCTTTGTCTTCTATTTTCTGCCAGGAATGACCCTCTCTAAGTGATGCTTACTTATGCTTCAAAAAATGACAGTAAGAACCTGGTTACTTGAGGAGGAGTCTTTGTGGGATTTCAATGCCTTTCAAGTGACTCAAAGGCCTTGAAAATTCATGTTCATAACACGGCCACCAAGCCGGATGTCCTGATTATGAATCTTACTGCATTCATGTCAAAGCCAGAGTGGGCTACTTGGCCCTTGCATGGGAAACTGTAGCTCTCACACTTCATGAGCCCACAACAGATTTGTTGTGTATGGAGCTAAAGAGGTTGCATGGGACCCACGGACATCACAATCTGATGTCCTTTCCACCATACACCAATGGCAGTTCAGCGCAGGTCAGTAAGGCTCCCCACAGTGGGAACCCCACACTAGGCAGCTGCTCCTTGGATTGTAGGTGCCAGATGGGCAAAAAAACTGTAAGGTTAGACCTTTATGTTGCTTGCATAGGCATTGTATTTCCTTGCTTTGATGTTCCATTATAAACATGAGTACAGATAGGCTGGAGTAATAGTGGGTAGGGTCTTGCCTTGCATGCAGCCCACTGGGGTATAATCCCCAGTATCCATACAGCCCAAGCACTCCTGGAGTGGTTCCTGAGGGCAGAGTCAGGGAGGAAGCCCTGAATCCTGCTGGTTGTGGCCCGCAAACAAACAAAAAACAAAAACACAACAAAAAGAATACAGAACCTAAACAGTAGAGAGGTTAAGGCACCTGCCTTGCATGAGGTGGGTGTGGGTTCAATCTCTGGTACCACAAATGGTCTTCTAAGCCCCATCAGGAGTCACCCCTGAATACAGAGCCAGAAGTAAATTCCGAGCACAGCTGGGTGTGGTAACACAAAAACAAACAAACAAGAACTACAGATAAAACTTAATTTGGAGGGTGTGACCGGGTAAGCCCACACCTATACTGCATCACCATCACCGAGGGGCACTGTGAGGCTAACAGCATGGCTTCCCTTTTCTTTCTAAACTTTACTTAAACACTGTGATTTACAAAGTTGTTCACAGTACAGTTGTCTCAAGCATTCAATATTCCAACACCGGTCCCACCACCAATGTGCCCTTATGGTCACCAAAGACTCGTTTCCCCCACCCCCATGCCTGCTTCTGTAGACAGCATTGTTTCCTTAATCTTCCTGGCTGCTTCTACTTTCTGGGGAGGAAATTGAATCTTTTAGTTTTCCTGTTCTCTGGACCAAATGATCAAGATGACCATTTCCTGCCCTCTTGGTCTTTTTTTTCCCACTTAGCATTTTGAACCCTGATTTCTTTTGTAGTGAGCATCAACTCTAGAGCCTCATATGCATGAAGAGTATACCCCACCACTGGTTACTCCCTGGTACAACCACCTAGAAGTGTATCATTCCTTTGTAACTTAATTTTTTAGAACCCAGTCCTTTCTATGCTAAGTGGCTTTCCCTGAGACACAGATTATTCCCCTCCACTTTTTTTTTTCTTTTAATTTTGGGCCATGCCCAGTCATGCTCAGGGGCTCATGAAGAATCACTGGCCACACTCAGGGGATCACGTGTGCTAGGGATTACACAGGGATGGTTGTCAGTGTGGCCACATGCAAATCAATACCTTCCATCCTATACTGTGTTTCTGACCCCAGTTCCTCCCCCTCAGTTTGAAGAAGGGAAAAGACTTGACATTCACTTCTATTGTCTACTACTAACTAGACTAGAAGAGATTCTGAGCATGGCACTTTGCATATTTACATTGGTTAAACATCACAACTTCCTTATGGGGTGGATTCTTTTAGCCTCACTTGTCAGACAAGGAGACAAGAGCACAGAGAAAAGGATCGACCTAGGGAGATTACACAATTATTGGTGTAGCTGAGACTCCAACCCAGCTTTTTATTTTGAGGGGGTGGTGGTCTGGAGGTATACATAATGGGTTACTTCTGATGATATTTAGAGCCATCATATGTGACGGTACAGTGTGTAGGGATTGTCTTGCATACAGCTGATTTGGTTTGGTTCCTGGCATCGCACATGACCTCCTGAGCACTGCCAGGAGTAATTTCTGAGGTAAGAAACAGGGGTAACCCTGAGACTCACTGGGTGTGGCCATCCCTTTCCTCCCCCCCAGCCCCCTCTCCGGTCCCCCAAAACAGTGACCACATGTGGCGCCAGGATCAGTCATGTGCAAGTGCCTTAACCTTCTCCAGCCCATAGACGCCAGCTTTGAGAAGGCAAGTTTGGGGCGCTCCTGCCCATGGTCCTATTCCTGCCAGATAGGTTCAGAATCAGCTGGGGCTAAAGGCAAGGAGTGGACAAGACGCGGCGTTTAAGATAAATTTTAGCAATTGTTCTTTATATTTCCTAGCTTTAATAGGAAGACAGTGGCAGGCTTTAGTATTGAAATAAGATGAATCCGGAAAACTTTTCAGCAGATAAAAAGGAAACAGTTAATACTTTTCAAAGAAAAGGGAGTTTCCTTTCCAAACAGGAAGAACTGGCTGAAATTCAAAGCAGTTATGTAACTCCTGGCCTTTCTTCTCTAAAGTGATATTTTCTTAGCACACCTTCCCTATTTTTTGGAGGGGCACACCCAGTGGTGCTGGAGAACTCCTCCTGGCTTGGTGCTCGGGGGTCACTCCCTGAAGTGCTCAGGGGGGTTAGTTAGTGCCTGAAGGAACCTCAGTTATTCAGGCAAAGTATGTGCTCCCATCCTGAGTCACAGCTCCAGGTCCTCACTAAAAAAAAAAAAAAAAAAAAATGCTTATGTATAAAATTTATCTTACTGAAATGGGAGCTAGTCAGCAGTTTTTCTGAGATTATTTGTTTATACGTTTTTATTTTTTTCAGTATAAGATTTGGGGTGGGGGGCAGCGGGGTGGGGAGAAACCAACCCAGTGGAGACTGGGGCTTCTCCCAACTTGGTAAAGTGGGACTGTGAGGGTGCTGAGGTCCTGTGAGGTGCTGAATCATCTCTCTGACACAAGGGTCACTGAACTTTTATAAAATACCTTATTTGTGTCAAAAGGATGCACAAGAACATTATTTGTTTATTAGCTTCGGATTGTAAGTGTGTGTAGATGGATGTATTAGAGAGAGCGACAGAGAGAGACAGAGAGAGATACAGAAACTCAAAAACAGACAGCAGGAACAGAAACAGGAAGTAGAATTCTACACGTGAGTGCATGAAGTAGCTGTCTTGTGGCTATACAGTGCTTAGCCGTCAAGCTTGGTTGGCCTCCTCACCCTGAACAAACTGTCAATATTCGCCAAGGATCAGAGCTTCACTCTGTCACTCTGTATGTTGTCATTCAAAAGTGCTTTTCCTTTCATTGTCTACCACACATTTATTAACAGCCAGGCAATGGTGCACTTGCCCCCATCAGCCATCTGTGGAAACGGAATGATCTAAGCTTAAACCCGGGTTTGGGAGCAGGGATTTTTGGTTTTGCTTGTTTCATTTGTTTGTTTCTGGACAATACTGGGTGATGCTCAGGGCTTACTCCTGGCTCTATATTCAGGAATTACTCCTTGTGGTGTTCATGAGACCATAGGAAACGCTGGGAATCAAACCCTTGGCCACGGTGCAAGGCAGATGCCCTACACACTGTGTTCTCAGGCCTGCTTTGAAAAATTTTAATGACTTTAAATTTGGCTGAGTTGGTTAAGTGTTTAGCCCGTCTCTAATGACTAGTCTGGAAAAACAGGGACGTTGGTAGACTGGAGATGCCAGTTGCAGCGCCCTGCAGTCAGCAAACAGAGAAATGAGCTGGGCAGGCTTCTATCGGGCTCCACATCACAGGCATCTTGGAGTCCTTCAGGTCTCCAGGCAGAGGAAGAGGCATTTCAAATGAGCCTCTTACCAGCAGGAACCCCCGCTCCCCTTTGAAGAGGTGCTGCCAGCCCCAGGGGAGTAACTCTTCTGCTCCCGCACTTCCCAGATGGGTAACACTGGGTTAGTAAGTTCACCTCTCTGAGTCTGAGTTTCTTCCCTCATAAAAGTCAAGTTATGGCCAGTCTACTTAGCAAAGCCCTGATGTGTATTAAGTGTGGTGTTTTGCCTTAGTCTCTGCATCACAGACACCAGAAGATGGGATACCCAAAGATGGGGTTCAGAGTTGAAGAGGAGCAGGAGCCTTATAGCATCTCTGTGGCTGAAGTTTCCAGACTCCACAGTGGCACTTGTGCTCAAAGGGCAATCTCTTCCCCTCCCACACCCAACCCTGACCTGGGCTTTCCCAACAGGCCGGGCTGCAGGTTCTTATGGTTTATTTTCAAAGTCCTCCAAGGGGGATATACATGACATGGCAGAAGAATGAAACCCGACTTTGTGCTGTTCACTAAGAGTGCAAATAATGAACTACAAGTGATTTACTGGTAGGACCTTCCAGGGCAAGAAGGAAAATGGTACTTGACTCAGGGGCATTGGGTACTCTGAGGACATGAAACTCTCTGTGGGTACTTAAGGGCAGAGTGCCAAAGGGCAGAGAGTACCATGGGATGGATCCAGGATTAAGCTCTTCCTGCGGTGGGCAGTGTTTCTGGGGACAGGGAGTGCCCTGCAGCCCCTCAAGGTCACTGCTTCATTGCTGTCCACATATTGGCCCTGCTGGTGCTCTGGTGGGTCTCTGAAATGGAAAGTTGTGCCTGAAACAAAACAGGCCAGTCACTGGTGTTTAGAACCAGGGTCTCGCTACAGGAAATTCTGGAGGATAACTAGAGCAAGACACTTTAAGAAACAAAGGGGCCAGAGTGATAGCACAGCAGGTAGGGTGTTTGCCTTGCACATGGCTGACCTAGGTTCGATCCCCTGCATCCCATATGGTCCCCTAAGCACCGCCAGGAGTAATCCCTGAGTGAAGAACCAGGAGTAACTCCTGATCATCGCCGGTGTGACACAAAAAGCCAAAAAAAAAAAAATCACCAATTTTAAATCTGATTTAAATCACATGCTAAGTCATTACTGTCATCCTAGACACTACCACCAGCCATCAGTCCGGGGAATCTTCTCTGCAGGGCTTCACTGGGAAATTCATGAGTGAACAGGGTAGGTATGTTCTGTGTAGGAGGGCATGTGTGAGGGCACTGTGGGAGAGAATGAGAGCAGGCCTGAGGCTCCCTGGGTTTGGATCCTGCTTCAGCCACATACACACAGCTCTCGCCACTGCCTGGTGTGCGCCACTACTCAGACCTGGCAGATTCTGCTTCCCTAGCTTCACTCTCTTCTGTTTCACTTTCCATTCTGCCATCCCATGACTTTCTCCTCAAACACAAATCTTCTGCCCTTCCAATTAAAAATACCTTGAATTCAAAGCTCTTTCCTGAAACAGAGAAGGACATCAGGAAATAGAAAAACATTCCATGTAATTGGAATGATCAAAATGACTGGACTACGCAAAGAACTAAACAGATTTAAAGCAAAAAAATAAGTTGGAAGGTATTACATTTCCTGATGTTAAATTATACTATAAAATTATAGGAATCAAAACAACATGGTACTGGAATAAGTATAGAATGACCAAAGGATTCACATTGAGAGTACAGAGATAAACCCTCGAACAGTGAAATTATGACAAAGTAGCCGAAAGTGTGTGAAGTGGAGCAAGGAAAGCCTCTTCAACAAACGGTGCTTGGAAAACTGGACAGCCACATGTAAAGAAAAAGACCATTGATCCATATCTTGCACCACACACACAAGTTAACTCAGAGCGGATCAAGCACCTCTAGAATCTCTAAAATTTGCTGAGGAAAATACAGGCAGAACAATGTGGGATACAGAGTGACAAGAGCAGAGCATGGAAGGTATCAAAAGGTAGAAAACCCTTGGTCATGGACTAAGGAAATGAGAATGCCAAGGAAGGGAAAGTGGGAAAGGAAGGCAGAAGGAGGTGGCAGACAATATAAAGGCAATGGCCAAGGGTGATTTAGAGGTAAGCTTAACTATCAAAACTGTTAAAACGTCATAATATCATACACATGTGATCAAACTATAATAAGTGAATTTAAAAAATTGTCTTTCCTAAAACTCACTATAATGTTCTTTATCACTCAAGGCTCACTTGACATGATTCTCTATGGTAAGCAGTTCATGAGTTGTTTAATTTAATAACAATACTTACATGTATTGTAAGTACATGTAATGAATCATTACAAATTTCTTCTCTTTTAAAGAGGGGGCAGGAGGATTTGTGTGCTCTGTGCTCAGGGGTTACTCCAAGCAATGATCAGGAGAACATGAGGTGCTGGGATGAGATTGGGATCAGTCATAAGAAGGTGAATGGGTGCCCAGTGCTATCTCTCAGACCTGTGGAATCAAGCATATTTTCATGTAAGAACACCTGTTTGTAGCCACACACAGTACTTTGGTGGCCCTTCAGGAACAACCAGTTTTGCAATTCCAAAGCAGACTTAATTATTCCACATGCTTTCTTTGTCCAAATTAATGAGTTCTGCAACATCATAAACCAGGATTAGAAAAGATTTGGCTATTGTGGCTTAATTCAACCCACGCCTTACTGTAAATCAAAAGCTTAGAACCAGTGTACCCATTTTTTAAGGATAAAGCAAAGTCGCAGTGAGGTGGGGGTGGGAGTGGGGGTTGGAGAATAATTTACTTGGGTTAGGAAAAGAAGAGAAATGGAAATAAGATATCAGCGGGCCACGGAATCATCAAGGCTACTTCAGGTAGGCCCTGATCAAAGGAAAAGTGCTAAGAAGTATTCTTATTCTGGGTGATTAGCATCATTTCATGTTTGTGTCCATAGCTACCCTAAGAGCTAAGATACACTTTACAGGTGAATAGATCAATAATATTTATTTAACTTACTGCAGTGGTTTCATGAACATAGTTTTGCTTCAGATTCAGCTGTAGACCTATCTTTCCACATTCTCAGTCAAAGTCAGCCAGCATTTGTGCCGCTTGGCTAATGTTTGGTGTTATTAGAACAATGTCATCAGCGAAGCGGAAGTGGTGTAGTTGCCGACCATCTATCTTCACTCCCATTCCTTCCCATTCTAATTGTCGCATGATGTTCTCGAGTGTGGCGCTGAAGAGTTTTGGTGAAATGGTATCACCCTGTCGAACCTCTCTTTTGACATCAGTGATCACTTCTTTGTAGAATGGTGAGATCCTGGTGGCGAATCTGTAATACAGCTCATGAAGGATCTTGATGTATTGGGTTTGAAAGCCCTGTTTGGCTAGGGTTTCGATGACTGCTTCAGTCTCCACAGAATCAAAGGCTTTCTGTAAATCAATGAACTAGTTCCCGAGGCCCCATTCACTCTCAATGGAACAAACATCTCTGAATGCAGCAGTTATGTGTACCTAGGTCGAGAAGTCAACATGATGAATGACCTAAAACCTGAGCTGCGCAGGAGGAAGAGAGCGGCATGGAATGCCTTCAAGAACATCAAAGAAATAGCTAAAAGGATAAAGAACCTCCGACTCCGGGCACATCTCTTTGACTCCACAGTTCTCCCTGCATTAACATAAGCCTCAGAGACCTGGGCCCTATGAAAGCAGGATGAGAATGCTATTCGGGTCTCCCAGAGAGGAATCAAAAGAGCTATGCTTGGAATATCACACCTCTTTCAACTGAGAGAAGGAATCCGGAGTTCTGACCTCCGTCGCTATTCCAGAATCAGGGATGCTGTCTCGTTTGCCAAGGCATTGAAAATCAGATGGGCTGGACATGTAATGCGATTTGGAGACAACCGCTGGACTAGAGCTGTTACCGACTGGATCCCACGGGATGTCAAAAGATCACGTGGCTGCCCACCTACAAGATAGTAAGACTTCCTTGTTAAGACCCTGAAGGAACGGTTTGAGGCTCTTCATATTCCTCAATCAACCAGATGCCATTGGGCTACATTGGCATGTGATAGGGTCCAATGGAAATGTTACATGCGCCCGCTCGAGCAAATCGATGAATAACGGGATTCAAGTGATCAAGTGATCGAGTGACTGTAGTGGTTGTCACAGGTTAAATCAAATGAATAGTGGTAAGATAGTGAGTGCCCCATCCCCATTCCTCACAGGGATGGGAATGTCCGAAGAAAGGGGTGGAGTCTCTTCATGCCCTTCACTCCCTAGGGGAGCCCCCTCCCCTGCAGCCTGAGGAGGAAGGAAGAGAGCAGAGTAAGGATGATGTGCTAGGTGAGGCTCCTGGCTTTCATACGCTTTTCAGCTAGTCTGTCTTCAATTTATGGCTCTCCCTCTGAACCCTGGCTTGGATACTAAGTACAGAAATGCAGAGGTAGGCTTCTGGCCCAAGTTAGGGATGATATAGTAGCACGGCAGAGCCTGGCAAGCTACCCGTGTTGTATATTATATGCTGAAAACCAGTAACAATTATAGATCTCATTTCCATGACCTGAAGGAATGGTTTGAGGCTCTTCATGTTCCTGGAGCAAGCAGATGCCCTTGGGCTACACTAGCAAGTGACAGGAAGTACTGGTGCCCGCTCGAGCAAATTGATGAACTACAGGAAGACAAGTGATACAAGTGACAGTAGCAAACCCAAGGTTTACAAAAAAAAAAAAAAAAATCCACACCCACCAATGGAAGTATTCTGAATTTATAAAGCTTTTTGTTAATCATTTGATTTCTAAGTCTTATTTCTCAATTGACTGCATATAAAAGAGGAGAATGCAGAGGGCAATTCACTGGCTTCTGAAAAAGATGAACACAAGGTATATATCAAACATAAATACTTCTTAAATGAATGAATGAATGTGTCTGAGGTCACACAGTTAATAAGCACTAGATATACAAATCTATGAATGATTGGGGCGGAGCGATAGCCCAGCGGGTAGGGCGTTTGCCTTGCATGTGGCCGGCCCCGTGCCGGCCCGGGAGCTTCGATCCCCCAGCATCCCATATGGTCCCCCGAGCACAGCCAGGAGTAATTTCTGAGTGCAGAGCCAGGAGTAACCCCTGAGCATTGCCGGTGTGACCCAAAAAAGCAAAAAAAAAAAAAAAAAAAAAAAAAAATCTATGAATGATGGAGAAGTCCAGAGTTTTCTAAAAAATTCTACTTTGTTGTGTATCTGTCCCTTTCTTTATGTTTTTGAATCGCACCTGGCAATGCTCAGTGCTCAGGGGTTACTCCTGGCTCTGCACCAGGAATTACTTCTGGTAGTCCTTGGGAGACCATATGGGATGCTGGTGATGGACCCAGGTTGGCCAAATGCAAGACAAATGCCCTACCCTCTGTACTATCGCTGTAGCTCCTGTCCCTTTGTGTGTGTGTGTGTGGTGGGGGGAGGGTCACACCTAGCAATGCTCAAGGGTTACTCCTGGTTCAGCACTCAGGAATTACTCATGGTGGTGCATGGGGGACCATATGGGTTGCTGATGATCGAACCTGAGTCAGCTGGATGTAAGGCAAATGCCCACCCGCTGTGCTATCGCCTGGCACCTGTCCCTTTCTTTTTGACATCACTCAGCATGATCTCTTCTAGTTTCAGTCACAGTTGCCACAAAGCATCATTTAAAGTATTGTAAATCACGGACCCTCAATAAAAATTGTTAAAATTTAAAATAAAATAAGACTCTACTTTGGCGGCTTTGTATGGAATGTTTTATTACTAGGCTGCAAGCCACACTCTCCGTTTGATGACCAGGAACTAAAAGCACAGGCAGGTTTTAACATTAAAAATAGGAGATTTTGGTGTATGGGTGTCTCTCAAAGGGTTGGGGTAAAGGCTTTGTATCCAGGAACTCCAGGATTGATTCCTGACACCTCATGGTCCCCCCTTAAAACCACCAGGAGTAACTCATATGCTGCTAGAATGGTCACCGAGGGGGAGGGGGAAATCCGCAAAACAAACCAACAAAAACGCATGAATCTTAAAAGCAGGGGTGTAAGGACGGGGTGTGGCTCAGTGGTAAAGGATAAGATATTTGAGTGCGTGGGGTCTGGGTTTCAGTGCCATAAAACGCTCTAATAAGGCAAAACAAACAAAATTCTACCTTTTGCATGAGAGCTCAGCAGATTAGCCCTCGTGTACTACAGTGAGTAGAGAAGAAAGGGACATGCCAGTTTCTGCCCACATGTCCATACTGATGGAGCCCTCTGGCCCTCAGGGTTGGAAGCTGTGAAGAAGTGGGCAGGTCTTGAATACGGGACGAGAAAAAGCAGGCAGCCGAGCATCATGCACACAGAGTGGTAGGTGTGTGTGGGGATGGGGTGGGGGATACAAGAAAGGTAGAGCAAAGAGCTGAGGACCAGGAGGAGGATGAGTCCCCTGAGGGACTTCCTCCCCTCCTCCCCTTCCTTCCCCTCCCCTCCCTCCCCTCCCTCCCCCTCCCTCCCCCTCCCTCCCCTCCCTCCCTTTCTCCCTACAAGACAGAAAGATAGTAAAGCAGGTAAGGCACTTATCTTGCACTCAGTGAGCCTAGGTTTGATCTCAACATCATTATGGTTCCTTGAGCCCTTCTAGGAGTGAGTCCTAAGCACAGAAGTAGCTGCTAGATTGCTTAGTATGGCCCTAAAACCAACCAAAGACTATTATAACAAAGCATTGTCTTCTAGCTTTCAACTGTCTCCCCTAGTCATCCATTTGTGTGAAATGCTTTATATATATATAAACACAAATGCTCCATCTCCCCAACTCACGATATAATTTTCTAAAATGGTGAACAGCTCTTGTAAGGGTCCAAACCAAATAAAGTATAATCTTCCCTCATGATAAACTGGGATACACACACAGATACAGACACACACATACATATGTGTATCACTGTATCACTGTCTTCCCATTGTTCATCGATTTACTCAAGCAGGCACCAGTAACATCTCCATACGTCCTGTTGCAAGCAAGTGTAGTTCAAGGGCATCTGCTTGCTCCAGTGACAGAAAGAGCCTCAAACCATATTTCAGGTCATGGAATTGAGGTCCATAATTGTTACTAGTTTTTGGCATAACAAATAAAACACGGGTAGCTTTCCAGGCTTTGCCGTGTAGGTGGTATACTATCAGTAGAAAGCTCTCATCTTGAGCATTTACTGATGAAACTAATGGGGAGGAAGATCAGGTTCAAGCTTGGATGGAGCTCTGAGGACCTATGGAGTCTGAATGTTGAAAATGACTGACCGCATGGTGTGTGGGTTGCTCTGGCTTCCCACTAGGCTAATGGGATGACGGGCATCAGTTAGAAACTGTCTAGAACTGTATACAATGTATAAATGTGAAAGATCCTGGGAAGGACCTTATCCTAAAATCAGTATTATCTAAGAATGTCGCCAAGGAGCTGTGTGTCTGGCGTGGGTGTGTCTATCTTCTGGGGAAGCTGGCATGGAGGTGGAGGAAAAGGCAGAGCCCAAATCTCCGCTCCAAGTCTAGCCAGCGTGGTCCCTCCCCGCACGTGGGAGCGAACCCTTGGAGCAATGTTGGACTCGGCCAGGGGCTGGCTGAGCCCCTTACCGGGAGGTCAGCTCCATGGATTGCTTCCATATACACATATGTATATATACATATATATCCTAATTTTACCAAATAGAGCTACCATGTGGGAAGACTGTATACTTTGTTTTGTTTGGACCCTTACCAAGAGCTACTCACCATTTAAGAAAGTGATATCGTGAGTTGGGGGGGAGATGGAAAAGTTCTAGAGATGGCGGTGGGGATGGCTGCACCACACTGCGAACATATTTAATGCCACAAAACCACCTACTTAAAAGTTAAAATGGTAAATTTTATGTGTCTACACACACTATTTATGTATACAGTTTAAGTCAAAATTTGAAGGAAAAAAAAGAATTGGGTCCGGAGAGATGGCTCATAGGGCTTCCCATACTGGTTGCATGCAGGACACCGGATTTGTTCCCTCATACCACAGGATTCCTCCAAGAACAACCACTGAGCACAGAGCTAGTCATTTCTAAGCACTACCAGTAATAGTCCAAAAACTAAAATTAAAACCCAAATCTAAGCAGACCTAGATTAATTGACTTGACTATGTCTCTTGGTGTGAAGAACACTTCAAAATACATTCTTTTTATTTCTGCTTTCTATCCCATCCTCCTTTTTAAACCACTACAAGATCTCACATCACAGTTCTGGAATGATGTGCTGTCTAGGTAGGTTTTATTACCTCTGAATTTTACTTAAGGATAGATAAGGGTATGACATAAACCACTTCTTATAAAATAAAAGATACATTACGTGGATGGGGTTGAGAATCACTACTGAGACAGACATCTACAAGTGGAACTACAATACAAGGTAAGTAAGAATGGCAGAGAAAAAAGGGCAAAAGAAAAGATGTTACAGGCTTGTTTGTGGTGGGTATGAACCCCGGAGGTCCAGGGTGGAAGCACAGTCATTGCAGCATAATAGTGTTTGGTCATTGTGCAGGGGTCTAGACAGAGGCTGTCTAGCCTAAGTGTAGGAGGCTACATCATGCAGCTTTGTGGAAAGACTGACAATTGACAATGCCCAAATCCCCTAACGATGCATTTTCCATCACTGAGTGATGTCTCATGTGAGCAGGCACTGGCGTCTGCAGAGTCACTCCAGAGAACGGGGCTGGCCTTGATCTCCAATCATGTCCATTCCTTTTGACATGGCGTTGGCTTTTATCAAGCGCTTCTCCAGATTCTTCCTGACTCTGCCCTACCATGACTGGTTCAGGGAGGCTCCAGTGGGCTGCCATGATGAATCCCTAGCCTATCTAGTGTTTCTTATAGAATCTGTGGTTGTTCTAATACTTTCTGGTTAATCTTCTCTTCTGTAGACTAAATCTCCCTATTCCCTCCAACTGTTTCTCATAGATGTTGGTTTCATATTCCCTCACCATCTGGGTCATTTTCCTCTGAACATGCTCCAATTTGTCAATGGCTCTTTAAAAGCATGGAGCCTAGAACAGAATGTGGTTTCCAGAGATGAAATCCATAACTCTATTTCCTAATAGCCCACAAAGCAAAAAAATGCTGTGGCTCCACACGGTGAGATCAGGATGGAAGGGGGATCTTGGGGATTGTCTGACTTAATCATCAGCATAGTGAAAGTAATGAAAGCATCTTTTTGTTTAAGCAAGTTAAATTTAAATTTTTAATTTTTTTGGTTTTGGGTGAAGCCACACCCAGTTGTGTTTAGGGCTTACTCCTGGCTCTGTACTCAGGGATAACTCTGGGAAGTGCTTTGGGGACCAAATGGCATGCTGGGAATTGAGCTTGGGTTGGCTGCATGCAAGGCAAGTGCTATATTGATACACTATCTCTACAGTGTCCCCCTATTTTTTTATTCTTGTAACTAGTGATCGGAAATCAGAGAGCTCTTTTTTTCTTGATTTTATTTTATTTTGAGGATTAAATTAAAAAAGGATTCACAATAGTAAACAGTAAAAATCATTTTAATTTGCAGATCAACATGTCTTCTGCCCTGCTATCACTGTCTGACAGTAGTAGTTTTCTCTTAACAGCCTCTGACTATGTTTCAAGCCAGTCTAACCAAGCCTGGCAGAGAGATCATCCTTTCCAGAGTTTTGGCTTATAAACTGGAACTAGTATTACAGCTTTAGGATGGATCTCGTGTATGTATGCGTGTGTATTGGAGGGGGAGTGTCAAGCAAACCTTAGTCTGAGCTCTACCAGTGACTAATTCCATCTAGATTCCTGATTTTTTTTTTCCCATTGTGGTCTGACACTGAAATTACCAAGACAGTCAGATGTTCACAGTAACTGCAATCAACTAAAATGCTAACACCAGAATTTTTACAAACATGAAATAATCTTCTGTAGAAAACAACAAACTTTATAGTAAGAACTATGTCTATTATGTGTGCATTTGTAGTCTCTATATGCAAAATAACTAGTCAGTACTCTTCTAAAAGTATGATTGTAAGAGACAATGAAAGTCTCAACCTTGAATGAGTCTCCAACATTTATGAAGAGGGAAAAATGATTTTAATTGATTGATTGACTGATTGAGAGAGAGAGAGAGAGAGAGAGAGAGAGAGAGAGAGAGAGGTATACGTGTTGCTGCAGATCAAATCCAGGATCTTGTACATATAAACTCATGTGCTCTGCCATTCAGCCACATCTCTGTCCCTAAAAAATATAATAAATTTTATAGTGCCTCAAACAACCAATTCTCCTCCCTTTTTTTTAATCTTTTGCCTTACACTTAATCTCAATTCATCTTTTTTATCCTTTTAATCATATATCCTGGATTAGACTTTATAAAGGAAGGTTTTCATTGATGCTTTTATCTTCTCAAATATTTGTTCTTGTTAACTGATACCAAATTCTTGTTTGGATCAGAGTAATCTCTTTTCTCTGAATTGTAAGAAACTATATCAATTCTCTACAAGCTCAATAGCTGGATCCAGGAACAATAGCAGAGAGAACACTTGTAAGTAATCCTATGAAGACAGCATGGTTCTAATCACTAAACAGTCAAACACAGCACAGAAAAAATACAGACCATTATCTCTGATAAACATAGAGGCAAAAACTCAACAAAATATGGAAAATCAAAGCCACATTTAGAAAAAAAATACCATATACACCATAATCAAGTGGGATTAATCCCATATGGAAGGCCGGTTCAATATTCATTTAATATATGGGGCCAGAGAGAAAGCACAATCATTTAATGTATGGGAAAGGTGTCTGCCTTACATGCACCCAACTGGGGTCTGATCTCTGGCACCAACAAACAGTCCTGGAGCCCTACCAGGAGTGATTCCTGAGCACAGAGCCAGGAGGAAGCCCTGAGCACTGCTGGGGTACTGCCCAAAAAGCAAACAAAAATCCCTAAACTGTTTAATGTAATATATCACATTAACAGAGAAAAGAAAAAAAATCACACAACCTTATCAAGTATTGGGGATGTTTGGGGGTCCCAAAAAGTATTGGGGCTGCACTAAACAAAACCCAGCATCCATTTAAGAGAAAAAATTGTCAATAAACTAGGACTAAAGGGAAAATCTAAATCTGATAAGAAATTTCTACAATGAATCTCTAGATAATGTCATACTAAATGGCAAGAAACTGGAAGTTTTTCCACCAAGACCAGGGATAAGGCAGAGATGCCCACTTTCATCAGGTTCCCTAGCTATAGAATAAGGCAAGAAAAGAAAACAAGAGGTGAACTGATTAAAAAATAATGAATGAAAATGGCCTCTGTGGGGCTGGAGTGATGATCCAGTGGGTAGGGCATTTGCCTTGCACACAGCCGGCCCATGCCGGCCTGGGTTTGATCCCCGGCATCCCATTATGGTCCCCAAGCACCTCCAGGAGTGATTCCTGAGTGCAGAGCCAGGAGAAATCGCTGAGCATTGCCGGGTGTGACCCAAAAAAGAAAAAAAATGGCCTCTGTTTGCAGACAGCATGATATCTATGGGGGAAAAAGCGAAATAAATATCTTGAACTAGCATGTGATGAGAGCAAGTAAGCAGATACAAAGTTCATACACAAAAGTCAAATCACTTTTCTATTAAACTAGAATTTAAAAAACTACCAGTATATGTGGGGGGGAACGCCGCCAGGGTCCCGACAGTGTCAGGACACAGGTTCTCTTTTACCTCCAAGGACCCTGGGAGAACAGATGAAAACTCATGAGTCTGGTGCAGTTCCAAAAAGGCTTTTAATAGTACAAAAGCTCTTCCACAGCACTCCAATATAATGAACAAACTCTAGCTCTGGTCCGAACTTAGACCATACAAGAGAGCCTAAGTCTCCCACCAAAGAGAGAGGATCTCACCCGAGCTGAGTCTTACCTAGAAGAAGGAGCAAAAGGCCAAAGAGCAAAAAGCCAAAAGCCAAAAGCCGCAAGGCTGAAAGGCCCAAAGTCAAAAGGTGAAGCGTAAAGGGGCCTCAAGTCAGCCCCTTATACACCAAAGTAATCCAATCGGGAGGGTCATGTCAACAAAGAACTCTAAACAGAGTGTAGTGCCACACCCTATTGCAGGTATAAACAAAGGTTATGCCAAGGTCTAATTCTTTCTACCAAGATTATCTCTTATGTAAAACACTGGAGAGAGGGGGCTGGTATAAAGTAATACTTCTTAACTTCATGAGCTTCATGTAATCTAGATGGTACCCACAAGGTCCTTCTTATTATTATCTGCACCAGGGTGATTCTGAGTATCTTATTCTCGTGTACTGAAAGGGTCACACTCGCCTGCTTAGAGCAAACTAGTATGATCCTTCCTATAATCTTCCTATAGTCTCAACGTAGCCAGGGTGGTAGTCTCCTGGTAAATTCTAACTGTCCCACGCTGGGTGCAGTGGGTATAAAGAGGAGCTGTGCCCAATCTAGAAAACATAGAAGTCTTAGTAGATGTATAAGTCAGAAGTTATTCAATCAAGGTGACTTCTGTAACTGCCACACCCTCTAGCAGTGTTTACATAGAAGAAAGGTCTCATTAGAATCAACCTTGACTTAAATAGATTAAGCTGGGAGTGGGCAAAACAACAAAACTCCCAGGTTAGCTAAACCTGTCCTCCAATAAGTATATATTAGCACTCCAAATAATGGAGTAGTAAAATATGTACAAGATCTACATGAGGAAAGGATAAAACACTGAACAGAATAAATAAATAAACATATACATAATAAATATAAAATACACAATAAGTATATATATAAACAATAAGTAAACTCAGTTTGCTCTTCCACCCCCACATTCTCCTTTGAACATGTGTCTTGCTTATTTCTCTCTGTTTCTTTGACCACCTATTTCTCTGGGGAAGGCTGTGTTCTCTCTCAAGCAGGTACTTCTCTCTTTCTCTCCCTTCACATCTAAGTAACTTTCAATAAAAAGTATCTTGCTTCACAAAAAAAATCAAAACATAAATAAAATCTATTTTTATTTATGTTTATAAATAAAATATTTGCTGATAGAAGTGTCATATTTGTTATGCCAAATACCAGTAACAATTATAGACCTCATTCCCATGACCTGATGTTTGAGACTCTTTATGTTCCTGGAGCAAGCAGGTGCCCTTGGGCTCTACTTGCATGAGACAGGACATATGGAGATGTTACTGGTGCCCGCTCGAGCAAATCGATGATGAACGGGAAGACAGTGATACAGTGATACAGTGATAGAAATGCTCAATATTGTCAAGATGTCAGTTCTTTTCAATACAGCTTTTGCATATCTAAAAATATAAGCCCCATCAAAATAGCAGTAAGTTACATTTTTGGGTATCAACAAACCAATTCTAGATTTATACAAAGAAGCAAAACACAGGACAACAACACAATATTCAAGAAGTACAAAATTAAGAGAACTAATTCAACCATCTTCAAGACTTATAGGTAGGGAAGAAAAAGATGGACTAGAAGTAACATAGGACAGTGATGGAGGGTCTTGGGCACTTTGGTGGCAACAAAAAATACAATGGCTTTGTACACCAAAATCATAACTTTTAACACTATCATAACCACATTACCAAAAACACAATAAAAGACAATTAAAATAAATATAAAAGAAAAAATAACTTATTATAAAGCTACAACACTTAAGACTGAGTTGAGTTACTGAATGAAGAGAGAAACAAACCAAAAACAGAATGAGAAAAGAATAGCTAAAGCAATTCTTGGGAAAAAGAATATGGGAGGCATCACCCTTCCCAACTTCAAACTGTACTACAAAGTGGTAGTAGTTAAAACAGCATGGTATTGGAATAAAAACAGATTTGTGAACCTATGGAATAGTGGAATATCCTGACAGCCATCCTAAAATGAATGACCATTTAATCTTTGATAAAGGAGCAAAAAGTACCAAATGGAACAAGGAAAGTCTCTTCAACAAGTGGAAATGGAAAAAAAAAAAAAAAAAACAAGTGGTGCTGGAAAAACTGGACAGCTACATGCAAAAAAAATGAATTTGAACTTCCGTCTAACACCGTGCATAAAAATCAGATCAAAATGGATTAAAGATCTCAATATCAGAACTGAAACCATAAAGTACATCGAAGAAAATATAGGAAAAACCCTCCACGACATTGAAGCTAAAGGCATCTTCAAAGATGAAATTCCACTGACAAAGCAACTGGAAGCAAAGATAAACAAACATATGGGACTACATGAAACTAAAAAGCTTCTTCACCTCAAAAGAAACAGTGACCAAGATACAAAGACAGTCCAGAGAGTGGGAAAGAATATTCACCCAATACCCATCTGATAAGGGGTTACTATCCAGGATATATCAGGCACTGGTAGAACTTTACAAGAAGAAAACAGCCAACCCCATCAAAAAAATGGGGAGAAGAAATGAATAGAAACTTAGACAAGGAGAAATTCGAGTGGCCTAAAAGACATATGAAAAATGCTTATCATCACTAATCATCAGAGAGAATCAAATCAAAACAACAAAGAGATATAATCTCAAACCACAGAGACTGGCACATATCCAAAAGAGCAAGGACAACAAATGCTGGGGAGAAAGGGACTCTCATCCATTGTTGGTGGGAATGTCGACTAGTACAGCCTTTTTGGAAAACAATATGGACATTCCTCCAAAGACTAGAAATTGAGCTCCTGTTTGACTCAGCCATACCACTCCTGGGAATATACCCTGGGAAGCCCAAAACACACAGCAGCAACACCATCTGCACTTTTTATCTTCATAGCAGCACTATTCACAATAGCCAGAATCTGTAAACAACCAGAGTGCCCAACTGATGACTGGATAAAGTAACTTTGGTACATCTACACAATGGAATACTATGCAGCTGTTAGGAAAAATGAAGTTATGAAATTTGCCTTTAAATGGATAGTTTTGGAGAGGCTCATGTTGAGTGAAATTAGCCAGAAGGAAAAAGATATAGAATGACTGCATTTATTTGCATGACATATATATATATATATATCATGACTTGATATTGGTATCATAATATATATATACATAAATATATTACGATACCAATATCCAAGGTCAGGTAAACCATGGGTCAGGTGGTCTTGTCAAAGGTGGAACATACCACAAGCGTGTGGGAGTCAGAGGTTAGGTAAGACAGAGAAGGGAACAGTGTGCAAATAATTGTCGAAGATGATAATACCAGCCTAGAACTGAGTATTGAATATAGGTAAAAGATACAACATATAACCTCTAGATGTATATATTGCAATCCACAATGTGTAAAAGAAGAAAGAGAGAAAGAGAGAGAGAGATAGAGAGAGAGATAGAGAAGAGAAGAGATAAAGAACCTATCATAGAGGCAGGCTAGGTGAGGGGGAGGAATTGGGGACATTCGAGATGGGAAATGGTCACTGATAGGGGGCTGGGTGCTGGAACACTGTATGACTAAAACCCAATCATGAACATCTTTGTAATTGTATATCTAATGGTGGTATGATAAAATATTAAAACAAAAAAAAAAAAAAAACAGAATGAGGGGCCGGAGCAATACCTCAGTGGGTAGGGCGTTTGCCTTGTACGCTGCAGGCCCATGCTGGCCCGGTTCGATCCCCGGCATCCCATATGGTCCCCCAAGCACTGCCAGGAGTGATTCCTGAGTGCAGAGCCAGGAGAAACCCCTGAGCATTGCCGGTGTGACCCAAAAAAGCAAAAAAAAAAAAAAAAAAACAACAACAACAAAAAAACACCCAGAATGAGAGAGTTCTAAATAAAGCCACAAAAAATACAGCTGACTGATACCTGACAAAAGATCAAAGGCAAGCGTTCTTAACAAATGGATGTTGGGCTGGAACGATAGCACAGCAGGTAGGACGTTTGCCTTGCATGCAGTCAACCCGGGTTCATCCCCTGGCATCCCATATGGTCCCCCTGAGCATCACGAGTAGTAATTCCTAAGTGAAGAGCCAGGAGTAACTCCTGAGCACTGCTGGGTGTGACCCAAAAAGCAAAAAAAAAAAGATGTTAAGTTAGTGTTTTTTAACAAATGATGCTAGTATACCCAGATATGCACATGTTAGAGAAAAAACAAATGGAGTGGGTGGGCAGGAGATAGTATAGTGGGTAGGGCATTTGCTTTGAACTTGGCCAATTTGGGTTGCATAATCCAGCACCGTATATGGTGCCTGAGCACTGCCAAGAGTGATCCCTGAGTGCAGAGTCAGAAGTAAGCCCCGAACACTGCCATGTGGGGCCCCCAAAGAAGCAAAAAGGAATACAGACACAGATACTTTAACTTTCACAAAAACTAACTCAAAATGGAGCACAGACGTAAATGTAAGATGCCAAACTAAGAAAGTCCTAATAGATAACACAGGAGAAAAAAAAAATCTTCATGATCTTAAGTTTGGCAATTAATTTTTTAGATGTAATTCTAAAACGCATGATGCATGAAAGAAATAACTGAGAGGGTAGGGGATTTGCCTTGCACACAGCTGACCTATGTTATGTCTCTGGTGCCCTATATGGTCCCTCTGAGCACCACCAGGAGTGATTCCTGAGCACAGAGCTAGGAGCAAGCCTATGCACAGCCAGGTGTGGCCCCAAAACAAATAAACAAGCGAGCAAGAAATAACTGATGAACTGTACTTCATGAAAAGTAAAAATCTCCGTCCCTCTAAAAGACCTAAGCAAGGGCTGAAGTGATTGTACAGTCGTTGCAGTATTTGTCTTGACATGGCCCACACAGGTTACATCTCCAGCACTCTACATGGCCCCCCTGGACTATGCCAGGAATAATCCCTGAGTGCAGAGCCAGGTGTAAGCCCTAAACACTGCTGGACACAACCCATAAAAAGTAAAAACAAACAAACAAAAAATGCAAAAAGACCTACGCAAGCAAGAGGCTTAAGATGGAATATCTTGGGGAAAAAAACATCACTAAGACGGAATACTTTTTTGGGAATAAAATTCATTCTGGAATAAAGAATCTGCCATGGAGGCGGGCTGGGGGTGGGGGAGGGAACTGGGGACGTTGGTGGTGGGAGATGGGCACTGGTGGAGGGATGGGTGCTGGAACACTGTATGACCAAAACCCAAATATGAACATCTTTGTAATTTTATATCTCACGGTGGTATAATAAAATACTTAAAAAAATAGAAATACTTTTGAAACAACTTCACAGTTAAAAATTTTAAATATGTTATAAACTATCTTTGCAGAGATATGGCAGTGGAAAATGACTTATAATGGATACTCAAAATAAAATGATCTTTTATTAAAATAATTAAAAAAAATAAAATTCATTTTGGTATGAAATTCCCATGTTAAAAAGAATCTTTCATTAAGCTCCAAGTACTGTCTACCTTTATCAGCATTTTTCAAAACCTCTAAACTATTACATAACATCCAAGTGCTTTCTCATAAAAAATGGAAACTGTGAGAATATATACAAAGAGACTTAAGTGATAAACTCTAAATATCTGCAGGGCTAGCCACAATGTGTAAAATAAGAGGGAGAGAGATGCAGAGACAGAGACAGAGAGAGAGAGAGAGAGAGAAAGAGAGGAAACTGGGGTACCTGCTATTGAGGCAGCCTGGAGGTGGGCGGAGGGTGTGGGGGTACATTGGTGGTGGAAATGGGGCACTGGTGGAGGGATGGGTGCTGGTATACTGTATTACTAAGAACCAATTATGAACACCTTTGTAATTGTATGTCTCATGGTGGTACAAAAAAAAATTAAAAAAAAAAAAAAATATGGAAACTTTGAAGGGAATGAAAACACAGTCAGAGATAGGGGAGAATATATGTAAAAGACTCACCAATTAAAACATCAGCAAACTAATAAGTGAATGCTAAAGACACATCTCATTAAATGAGTACATATGGCAACTGAGCACATGAAAAGGTTCTCTGCATCACACTTAATTAAGAAAGTATAAATTGAAACAATGAGATACTAGAGCACACACTTAAGGCTGGCTTGAGTGGAAATGTTGACGAGCATGTGGAAGAGGAAGTCTCATTCACTCCCTGGTGAGAAGGCAAACGGCAGCCACTGTGAACCACAGAGGAACGTTTCTTACAAAAATTTAAACACTCTGGGCTGGGGATGTGGCTCAGCACTTGCCTTGCACGTGTGGGATCTTGGATTCAATTCACTGTACCACAAAAAAAAAAATTCTCCCCACTCCCAGCAAAAAAAAACCCATGTGTACTCATTATAAGACTGAGCAATTGTGCTTCTTGGTACTTACCCAAAGCATACAAAAACATATTATACTAATATGAAAACCCGGACACAGATGTTATAGCAGCTTTATTAAAAACTATCAAATTTTGGAAGCAACTAATGTTTCAATAGATAAAGGGAGAAAACTAAACTGTGGCAAAGCTGTTCATGGAATCCACTTAAAGACAGCAAGCCATTATGTAATGCAAGGTCAAGGAAGGGCCTTCAATGTAGATAAGTGAATAAAGGAAAGAAGGCAGTCTGATAAGGCTTTATACTCTATGATTTCAACTATTTGACATTCAGGAAAGGCAAAAGTATGGAAACAGTAAAGACAAATTAGTGATTGTCAGGGGTTGGGGGTGATGAATAAGTGAAGCACAGAGGTACTGAAGGCAGTGAAACTATTCTGTATGACACAGATGGACACATGCCATTGAACGTTTTTCAAAGTCTATAAAATGTGTTGCACCAACAATGAATCCCTGCAAACTAGGACAGGGCTTCAGTTGGAAGATTCTAGTAAGTCAATGTAGGTTTATCAA
>JAJIBD010032639.1:0-25175 GCA_021461705.1 Cryptotis parvus | reverse complement strand
CTCCTCCAGCCTACCTCTATGGCAGATACTTTTCTTCTTCTCTCTCTCTCTCTCTCTCTCTCTCTCTCTCTCTCCCCCTCTTCTCTTCCACATTGATTTAGTGACTTGCAATACATACATTTCAGGGTTATCATGTATATGCTTTTTCGCCTGTGTTCAATGTAGTTCTAGTCTGGCATTACATTTCCACGCGATTGTTAGCACATCTCTTTTTCATTGACGCTGACAGGGCATGGGAGGAGGAGGCAGATTCCTGCAGTGATAGGATTTCTTTGGCGAGGTCTCAGCTCACCGTCTGCATCAAATATGTTGCAGACACAATAAATGTGTTGGCTACAAAATAAGGTGTATGATACATTATAAATTACCAATGATAGTATTTTTTGTTATTTTCTTGTCCACTCTTACAGCATAAAATATACTATATCATTCTTAATTAAAAGTATGAGGTTTCTATCAAAAGAAAAAATGTCTTTTGCACTTGTAGATGACCTAAAAATTAGAATAGTATTACACAGACACACTGAAAGTTGATTTGGGGGCCGGCAGGTTCACACCCGAAGCTAACGCTGGACTTACTCCCAGCCTTGTGTCATGGAATAACTTTTGTTAGTGCTCTCCGGGACCATATTGGGTGTTGGGGATTGAACCGAATTTGGTATACAAGTGCCTTTCGGCTTTAATTTTTTCTCCAGCTTTAATTTTAAGTGAGAGCTTTGGAGTTCATGGTTTTTAAAGGAGTATTAAGCCAGAATCTTCATGACATTATCTACGAAGACATGTCCATTTCATAAGGGTATGGGAGTTGGATTATGAAATATTTTAAAGATGGCTAAAATAAAATTGAAATGAAAAAAATGATAGTAGGATCTCCAGGTATGATGGGGCATGATCCTGAGCACAGGGCCAGGAACAAGCCTGAGCACTGCAGGTGTGACATTGCTCCAAAAAAAAAAATTGAATCCTCTCAAACCTATATAGATTTTTCCCTTATTACCATGTTTAATCTAAACATTGTTTTAAAATAATGCTGTTCTTTTTCTTAAGTGTCTTCTAGGTTTTCCCTATCTGAAGCACTTCTGTGCACTCGGTTCTGAGCTTTAGAGCCAGGAGATAGGACTGCGTGGCGCACCCACTTGCACAGGCTCGGGGCATAAATTACCCATGTCGGTGATCACACATTAGCAACCACTGTCCCTCCTTCCACTCCATGAGGCTTTCCCGCCACTGATTACAATCACAATCACACATGCAGACTATGGCACAGACCTTGCTTTGTGTCCTCCCGGGCTTTCTGTCACTATCTCCATGATCTCACCAGCGTTCGGGTAAATTCATACTTGAGGCGGAGTCGGGGTGGTTTTTTGCTTCCTGCTGCTATTCTGTCTTTCCTGGTGGTGCCACAGGATGGGCCCCAACCATTCTCAGATGTCCAATATTAACAGAAGCCAAGCTCCAAAACTCTAGCCGGGCGATGTTGGGCCCTGCTGTTTTTTCTTGTCACCTTTCCTCTCTCTCCCTAAGGGGAGGGGTCTCTAGAAGCTCCAGGCCTCTTCGACTCTTTGTTAAGATGTTCCTCGGGGATTTGAGGCTGGGGGCTTGAAGCACATTCCCTGCTCATAGATGGGAGAATTAACATTGTTGAAGTAATGTATCTTCCTAGAGCTTTAAACAGATTCAGTGTTGGTCCCTGAAATAGTACCCATGACATTCTTGAAAATCGACCAAACACTCCTGAAATTTGTATGGAATGGTAACCCCCATGGATAGCTCAAAAATCCCTTGGGAAAAAAATAGGGAGGCATTACCTTTCCCAACTTCAGACGTGTGTACTACAAAGTGGTAGTAATTAAAACAGCATGGTATTGGAATAAAAACAGACCTGTGGATTTATGAAATAGAGTTGAGTACCCTGACACCCATCCTAAAATACATGATAATTTAATCTTTGATAAAAGGTGCAAAGAACAAAAATGGACAAGGAAAGCCTCTTCAACAAGTGGTGCTGGGAAAACTGGGGCAACTATGTAAAAAATGAATTTGGACCTCTGTTCCAACACCTTGCACAAAAATCAGATCAAAAATGGATTAAAGATCTCAATATCAGACCTGAATCCATAGATTACATGGAGAGAAAATATAGAAAGACCCTCCACAACATTGAAGCTAAAAGGCATCTTCAAAGGTGAAACACCACTAACAAAGGAATTGGAAGCAAAGTTAAATATATGGGACTAAGAAAGCTGATAAACTTCTCAATTCAAAAGTGACCAAAATGGACAGTCCACAGGTGGGGAAAAAATATTCACCTGATACCTGTCTGATAGGGTCCATTATCCAGAATATATCAGGCACTGGTGGGAAGCTTTGCAAAGAGAAAACAGCCAACCCCATGAAAATATGGGGGAGAAAAAAATGAACAGAAACTTCAACAAAGAAGAAATTTGAATGATCCAAGGCATATGTAAAATGTTGCGCATCCCAGCAGAGCCTCGAATGAAACCAGAACCCCTTACCATGAGGGCCATTTTCAGCATACGGACTCCGAGCTCATCAGAACTTCACCCAGAAGAAGAGGCTGATCCCTGGCCTCTTACGTCAGAATCCACCATACAGCCGTCTATTTCAAGCCCAGGTATGCACTGATCAGAGACTCAGAAAACACAGGAGTAGAGCCATCTGGACTCCACAGCTTGTCAGGCTCCACCCAGCTTAGAAAGCCAATCTTTCCCCATTCATCCAATACATGCAGGAGATGAGAAACTACTACAAGAGTAACCCAGAACTTCCCCATCCACGGCGGAGCCTGGCAAACTACCGTGTAGTATTTAATATGCCAGAACCATTAACAGTTATAGACTGCATTCCCATGACCTAGAAGAAAATGGTTTGAGGCTTTGTGTTCCTGAGTGCAAGCAGATGCCCTTAGGGCTAACTAACATGTGACAGGACATATGGAATATTACTGGTGCTCGCTCAAGCAAAATCAATGAACAAGGGAAGGCAAGTGATACATCACTAATCATCAGGGAGATGCAAATCAAAGCAACAAGTAGATATGATCCACACCACAGAGCTGACACATATCCAAGAGCAAGAACAAGTGCTGGTATGGATGTGGGGAGGGACTCTCATCCATTGTTTGTGGGAATGTCGACTGGTACAACCTTTTTGGAAAACAATATGGACTTTCCTCCAACTACTAGAAATTGAGGCTCCATTTGACCCAGCAATACCACTCCTAGAAATATACCTGGGAGGCCAAAAACACACAGTGGAAACCCCATCTACACTTCTATGTTCCATAGCACACTAGTCACAGTAGCCAGAATCTGGAAACAACAGAGTGCCGAGAACAGATGACTAGATAAAGAAACTTTGGTACATCTACACAATGGAATACTATGTAGCTGTTAGGAAAAATAAAGTTATGAAATTTTCCTATAAATGGATGGACATGGAGAGGATCATGCTGAGTAAAATTAGCCAGAGAAAGGGACAGATATAGAATGACTGCATTTATTTGCGGGATATAAAAAAATAGCATATACCAATATCCAAGACCAGGCAAAACATGGATCAGGAGGTCTTGTCAGTGGGTGGAATCTACTGAAAGTGTGTGGAAGTCAGAGGTTAGGTAAGACAGAGAAAGGGACAGTGTCTAATAATTTGGAAATGATAATACCAGCCTAGAACTGAGCATTGAATGTAGGCAAAGGGTACCAAATGATAACCTCTAAATGTATGTTTGCAAGCCACAATGTGTTTAGAAGGAGAGAGAGAGAGAGAGAAGAGAAGAGGGAGATAGAGAGAGAGAGAGGAGAGAGAAAAAAGGCCTGCCAGGCTGGGGGAGGAGAGGGACTAGGGGACATTGGTGGTGGGAAAATGGGGCACTGGTGGGGGGATGGGTGCTGGAACACTGTATGATGAAACGCATAAACGAACATCTTTGTAATTGTTTAGCTCACAGTGGTATAATAAAAATATTTTAAAAAATGCACAAAATCAAGATGGTCTTTGCTGTGTTCTTTTGAGCTGGGGTAGGCAGGAATCTCCTCACTGTTTCTGGTTTAGAAGCTTCTTTGTTCAATAGATATTTTAGACACAATAATAAAAACACCAAGCCTGTCCTTCCAAACAACTCAAATAATTTCCTGCACTAGGATTGTGCGAAGCCTCTGAGTAATTAGCTTGTCATGATCCATTTCCTGTTTCTTTCCCTCCCTCCTGCTTTTCCACTGACCAGGCCCTGCTGGACAGCTTCTGCGTGTAAGGCGTGGGTCTGCAGCTCCAGCAAACCAAAGAGGAAAGAAGGCCAAGCAAGGGCACCTGCTGCTCTCTTAGGTCCCTATTTGCTGTAGCAGTCAGATGTGCTCTTATTATAAACATGTTTTCACTTGCATCACTTGTATCACTTGTCTTCCCGTTGATCATCGATTTGCTGGCAGGCACCAGTAACATCTCCATATGTCCTGTCACATACCAGTGTAGCCCAATGTCATCTGCTGGCTCTAGGAACATGAATAGTCTCAAACCATTCCTTCAGGTTGTGGAAATGGGGTCTATAATTGCTACTGGTTTTTGGCATATCAAATATGGGTAGCTTGCCAGGCTCTGCGTGTGGGTAGGGTATTCTTGTAGTAGACTCTCATCTTGTGCATTTATTGATGAACTAGCGCAGAGACAGGAAAGATTGGCTCTTCTGCTGGGTGGAGCTCGGTGAGCTGTGGAATCTGGATGTTGAAAATGGTGGCCCTCATGGTGTGGAGGTTAAACATGTTTTCCAAACCTTAACAAATTTTTGATATAAAGCGTATCCTGGAATTAATTAAATTTCTTAAATGTAAGAAAATATGTCTCAAGGTAACATCTGATTTTTAAGTCTGTAAAAGGCATTTTCTAATGATCAATTATAGTGTTCTATCTTATTGGACTGATCACTTGCATGGAACACAAATACTCAAACTTATCGCTCATCCTTTTTAAGCCTAAGGAATTAGAAACAGTCATAGACAGATGAGCTGTTCATGTAACAAACCAACATACCATAAATTATCTATTAGGGAAATTAATAGGGCACCAATGATTTATATATCTGATTCTTCTGGTTATAGAAATATTTTTTGCCATCTGTGATAATAGAATAAATTAAAATTTATCAGTTCCTGCATGTTTTTCTCAACATTATCAGTTTTTTGTTTGTTTTTGGCTGTCATGGCTACACATGATGGTTCTCAGCAGCTGTTCTTAACTCTGTGGTCAGGGTGACCCCTGATGGTGCTTGGAGAACCATATGTGATGCTGGAGAGTCAACCTGGAGTCTTCCTCATGCTGGGGATACGCTTACACTCCTGTATTATCTCTCTGGCCTGAACTCCATTGTTCATTTCAGTCATTCCTTCAAATAAGGGGGAAAGTTCATTTTTTAGGAAATATACAACCATGGTGCTGAATTTTGTGGTAATTACTACCTGAGTGTCTGTGTAGCGTCTTGTGAGGGAAGCCCCATCCAGTTCTGAAGGAATATCAGCGCTCCCATCATCAGGTGCATCCATTCTTCTCTAAATACCTGTTTCCATAGCATAGAGCAAATAAACCAATTTCTAAAGAAAATCCATCTTTAAAGATGAAATTCTCTAAACCTTGGGGCTGGAGAGATAGAGCAGGAGTGGATAGAGAGCTTGTGTTGGTTGCAGCCAACCCAGGTTTATCCTGGAACTGCCAGGGGCAATCTCAAGCACAGATCTAGGAGTAAACCCTGAGCATTGCTTAGGTTGGTTCCCCACCAGAGTTTCTAAATCTTTGATTTATTTCAAGTCGGCCCAAGTATGCTGATCTAGAGAACTCACAGACATGGGGCAGAGCTGCTACCGGCTCTCCTTATGCCCAGCTACTCATGGGCGCCGGGGAGTGATGGTGGGTTCTAGCCCTGGCCCACCACCCCAGCTTGAGCCTCTCAAAGAAGCCAACGACCCCACTCCATGAGGGGCCGCCATTTTCCACATTCAGACTCCCCTCTCATCAGAGCTCACCCAGCAGAGGAGCTGATTACACCCAGCTTACTGCCGCAAAACTGCGACACAGCGGTTCATCAACTAAATGCTGGAGATCTTAGGTGACTACAAGTGTATGCCACCCGCGCTGACAGAACCTGGCAAGCTACCTGTGTCATATTTGATATGCCAAATACCAGTATCAATTATAGACCTCATTTCCCATGACCTGATGGAATATTTTGAAGCTCTTTATGTTCCTGGAGCAAGCAGGTGCCCTTGGGTTCTACTAGCATGAGACAGGATGTATGGAAGATGTTACTGGGGCCAGCTTGAGCAAATCGATGATGAAGGGAAGACAAGTCAAGTCACAAGATTATTTAAATTCTCCCATATAAGTGTATCATTGTTGCGTATTATTATATTGCTGGGTCACTTCTGACATTTGGATGTCTATTTTGAGCTATTGATGCAATCAAAGTTGTCCAGTCAGGTGGACATCTATAATTGTCAATCAAAAAATTTCACTGTATCACTGTATCACTGTCTTCCGTTCATCATCGATTTGCTCGAGCGGGCCCCAGTAACATCTCCATATGTCCTGTCTCATGCTAGTAGAGCCCAAGGCATCTGCTTGCTCCAGGAACATAAAGGCCATTCGGGATGAGGGTCTATAATTGTTATGGTATTTGGCATATATCAAATACAACACGGGTAGCTTGCCAGGCTCTGCAGGTAGCATCTCTTGTGGCACCTCTAAGTCCAGCATTTATTGATGAACCGTGCGGCCGCTAGCGGCTCGATGGCAGGCGCTGATAGGCTGGTTTGCTGGGTGGGGTCGGCGAGAGAAGTCCGGATGTGGAAAATGGAGACCCTCATGGAGTGGGGGTCTTCTGGCTGTTGCGGCTCTGCTGGGATGTTGGCCAGGGCTGAACCCACCATCCTCCCGGCGCCTCGAGCGGCTGGTCACAGGAGAGCCAGTAGCAAGCTTCTGCCCCATGTCTGCAAGTCTCTAGACCGGCCATACCTGAGCGGATTTAAGAAAGACTGCTGCAGGGTGGAACTTCGATGAGCGGGCGCTGATAGGCTGGTCTGCTGGATGGAGGTCTGGCGAGAGAGAAGTCTGGATGTGGAAAATGGAGGCCCTCATGGAGGGGGGTCTTCTGGCTTGTTGAGAGCTCTGCTGGGATGGTGGGCCAGGGCTAGAGCCCACCATCCTCCCGAAGGCGCCTCATGAGCGGCTGTTCACAGGAGAGGCCAGTAGCAGCTCTGCCCCATGTCTGCGGGTTTACCACCGTAATCCAATCAATAATGAAAGAGCTCTCGCTCTTGTGAGGACTTGGGTACCGCAAGAGAGCCCATGTCTCCCACCAAAGAAAGGGATCTCAGCGAGGAGGAGTCCTACCCAAAGAGGGGGAAAGGACAAAATTTAGAAAAGGAAAAGTTTGCCAGGAGAGGTGAGCTCATAACACCATGTTGGGAATCCACCATGTGCCTCATGGTACCTGTGGAATAGTATTAGCATGGCATGCTGCTAGATAATTTAACTGGCGTAAACATGGCACCTCTTTGAGACTACCAAAGAGATATGCATTGTTGGATTCAAGGTGTGTCTCCCCTTGGGGGAAAACCAGCAGGACAGTTCTACTGTTCAAGAAGGGAGACATTCACGACATCGGCAACTATCGCCCCATCTGCCTGTTGTCTGTCATCTACAAGCTGTTTACACGAGTCATCCTGAACAGGATTAGCAGAACACTAGATGAAGGACAACCATGCGAGCAAGCAGGTTTCCGGAAAGGATTCAGCACAATCGACCATATCCACACAGTAACCAAGCTCATTGAGGTTTGTAGGGAGTACAAGATGCCACTCTGTCTCACGTTCATTGATTTACAGAAAGCCTTTGATTCTGTGGAGACTGAAGCAGTCATCGAAGCCCCTAGTCAAACAGGGTGTTCAAACCCAATACATCAAGATCCTTCGTGAGCTGTATTACGGATTCACCACCAGGATCTCACCATTCTACAAAAGTGATCATTGATGTCAAAGGGGGTTCGACAGGGTGATACCATCTCACCAAAACTCTTCAGTGCCACCCTCGAGAACATCATGAGACAATTAGAATGGGAAGGAATGGGAGTGAAGATAGATGGTCGGCAACTTCACCACCTCCGCTTCGCTGATGACATCGTTCTAATAACACCAAACATTAGCCAAGCGGCACAAATGCTGGCTGACTTTGACCGAGAATGTGGAAAGGTAGGTCTACAGCTGAATCTGAAGAAAACTATGTTCATGAGAAATGAACTAGTTCCAGAGGGCCCCATTCACTCTCAATGGAACAAACATCTCTGAATGCAGCAGTTATGTGTACCTAGGTCGAGAAGTCAACATGATGAGCGACCTAAAACCTGAAGCTGCGCGGAGGAGGAAGAGAGCGGCATGGAATGCCTTCAAAGGCATCGAAGAAATAGCTAAAAAGGACAAAGAACCTCCGGCTCCGGGCACATCTCTTTGACTCCACCGTTCTCCCTGCATTAACATCGCCTCAGAGACCTGGGCCCTACGGAAGCAGGATGAGAATGCTATTCGGGTCTCCCAGAGGCATATGAAAGAGCTATGCTTGGAATATCACCTCTCACTCAAGTGAGAGAAGGAATCGGAGTTCTGACCTCCGTCGCTATTCCAGAATCAGGGGCGCTGTCTCGTTTGCCAAGGCATCGAAAATCAGATGGGCTGGACATGTAATGCGATTTGGAGACAACCGCTGGACTAGAGCCGTTACCGACTGGATCCCACGGGATGTCAAAAGATCACGTGGCCGCCCACCTACAAGATGGTCAGACTTCCTTGTTAAGACCCTGAAGGAGCGGTTTGAGGCTCTTCATATTCCTGAATCAACCAGATGCCATTGGGCTACATTGGCGCGTGATAGGGTCCAATGGAAATGTTACTGGCGCCCGTTCGAGCAAATCGATGAATAACGGGATTCAAGTGATCAAGTGAACATTGTCAAAATGACCGCCCACCCAGAACCTTACATATTTGTTGTAAGGAGCATATATGTGTTTCAAATGGGACAATATATGGTTCCATTTGAAAATGTAAATGGAGGGTCATTCTTCCCTTTATGTATGTACTAGTTTAGCATGGACTCACATTCCTACAGCATTTTATAGTATATTTTCCAGCCTGTGTGTGTGTAAGTCTCATCACACAATCCCCACAGCTCCAGACCATCCCACTACCCAGTGTCTCCTCTCCCAGCCTCCTCCACCCCATCTGACAGCAGCTATATTCTATTCTTCCTGGTCACTGGGCTGCTTTGGCTGTGATTTTCCAGGTGCTAGTGTTCTGTGGATTTCAGATCTGGGTAATCTCTGTCGGCCACTGTCTTTCCCATAAACAGATGATGGTGTTTTTAGAGCCCTCAGTGCCCTGGGCAAAGGCTGTGATGGTAGCCCTGACTGTCACCGCAGCTCTCCTGAAATTTCCTGGGCCAGAGATGCCATCATCCTGCAGAGGCTGGTGGCGTGTGTGTGAGCGGTGGATTTCTTCGGTCGAGATTTGACCTTTACAGGGCCCTGTCGGAGGTGACACATTCCACAAGGAATTTCTGTGCATGAAAAGAAGTGGCTTTGGGTCCGTCCGAAGGAATGCAGGCTCTCAAAAAGCGCGATCTTCAGTGAAGGCTCTGTCCGACCAGCGGGGAAGAGTGGCTGCATCAGGGGCGTGTGTGAAGCTGTCCACGTGACTGGAAGACTCTCAGTCCCAGAGCACTAGGTCGGGGAAGACCCACTGAGGTCAGCCTGGGCCTGGACGAGGCAGGCTCACCTGTGGGCCCTTAGCCTGTATCTGAGAAGGCCAGTGGCAGCTTGGACCAGTGGCAGTCTGGCTGAGCTGGGGGCTGGGGAGGCGATGGGAAGGGGTATCATCAGCCCATACTGTGGCAGAGAGCCCGTAAGTAGCCCCAAGAGCTCCTTGAAAATGGACTCGGGTGGAATTTTGAAAACAAACTGGAGGGTGCAGAAAGGAGAGAGTGATGCCGCTTCTCCTGCTGTGTTGGAATTATTCATGAAGAAAGGAGTAAACAGTCTTGGCTCAAAAAGGTCTTTGAGCCCCAGAGGATGATACATGAATTAGTAGTTTTTGTTTTCCTTACCAGTCTTCTATAAAAAAATCAGATCAGTAATGGGGTGGAAGAAAGTCAGACCTTACCTTCTATCGTTAAATTAAGGTCTGAAAATCTATCCTACAAGAAATAAGCTGGGTCCACCTGTAATGCCCACCTCACGCCAATGCCTGGGCACTTACTGCCATGTCATCAAAATAGCTCTTAATAAAAATGTGGATGAAAGTGTAGCCAAGTTTGAGAACCAGCATCACAGAACAGCGGTTCTCAAAGGGCCAAGGGGGTGGTGTCAGAGTTGCCGGGGTTGACAAAAATCCTGATTCTCTGCCCCAGTCCTGCCCACTGAGTCCACCTTGGGGAGCAGAGGCCAGCCAGCAGCATTCCCTGCCCCAGGCAATCAAAACAACCTTGTTTGTGAAGAGGCTGGAAGCCATGGAAAGTATTTAAGTGTCCTAATTAACACATGTCTCTTTTTACAGTCTATGGCTAATCAAGAGATTATCTTGGAAGGAAAAAATAATAAATGGTCACTATGAAGGGACAGATATTGGAGTATTTATGACAAACCCAATCACGAACAACTTTGCAATTGTATCTCACAGTGATTCAATTTTAGACAATAATAATAAGCTGTAGATGCTAATATGTTAAGGAAGGCTATTTGTACCTCTAAATGAGGCTTTGGGTTTTTACAGAGATTAGCAGAATCACATCCATGGCAAGTCAAGGAATTTGCTAACATCATTTTAGTTTCAAATGATTGAAAATGTTACATGCTTTCAGCGATCAATGCCCAAAAAGGCTTGTAAAAAATGATTATTTTTCTAGAGCTGCAAATTGATTTTTTTCCATCCCTCAATCCCGGGACTGTGATTTTCCCTGTCCCAAGTGGGTCTGATAAAACAATCCGTGAGGTAAATACAATTGATGCATCCTTTTTGATGAGATTTGGGGTTTGCTAGCTCAAAGAACCTTTAGATACAGAGATAAAATGAAAAGTTTACATTTTGAACTATCCCTTGGGGAAGAATTTATACCCAAGACCTTTGCTCAGAGACAGGTCCAGGCTCTGGGAAGCCTATTCCCAGACACATCCTTCCTTCCTCCTCATTCCCCTCCTGGCGCTAGCAGAAACGCCAGAACTAGAGATACAAAACAGTCACTTTCCAAGGTGACTCAGCTGGTTCAAGAGTCTGCAACTGCCTCCAGGCTACCTTGGGGAGCTGAGTTCAGAACTGCACTGCTAGCCGTCAGTGGCTCCTGACCTTCTGACCACCTGTCCAGGAAAATGTGTCCACTGTACATGGACATTCCAGCACATTTTCTGGGGTGAGAGAGGCCTTATGCAGAAGGAGAGAAAAAAGTGGCCGACAGACGATCTTCCAGAGATGGGGATGGCCCTGGGTCTCCGCCGAGACTGTGTGGCCCCAGTGGGGACAGCCCAGTAAGAGAGCATTGCTCTGGGGGCTAGGAGGATTCAGGCCTCAGGTCCTCACAGGGTGCCCTCGTTTCTGTGTTGCTATGCGGAAACAACACACAGTGCTCTCTGGGTCCCACAGGATGCTCAGACCTAGAGGAGGAAGTCAGGTTCCTTGTTGTTCTGTCGAGAAAGCTCAGACTCTGCTCCCAGGGCCCTCTGCTCCTTTTTTCCCTGGCCCCTTATAACTTATCACCCAATTCTGCTTTCTTCAAAGTTATTGCTTGAGAGAAGACCAGATGCCAAGTACATCACTGTCACTGTATCACTGTCTTCCCGTTCATCATCGATTTGCTCGAGCGGGCCCCAGTAACATCTCCATATGTCACTGTCTCATGCTAGTAGAGCCCAAGGCATCTGCTTGCTCCAGGAACATAAAGAGCCTCAATCCATTCGAATGAGGTCTATAATTGTTACTGGTATTTGGCTATATATCAAATACAACACGGGTAGCTTGCCAGGCTCTGCCGTGCAGGTAGCATACTCTTGTAGGCATCTCTAAGTTCAGCATTTATTGATGAACCATGCGCCAGCGGCGCGGGAGCGGGCTGATAGGCTGGTCTGCTGGGTGGAGGTCTGATGAGAGAGAGAAGTCCGGATGTGGAAAATGGGGCCCTCATGGAGTGGGGGGGTCATCTGGCTTGTTGCGAGGCTCTGCTGGGATGGTGGGCCAGGGCTAGAACCCACCATCCCTCCCGATTGTCCACTTATCACCCCAATTCTGCTTTCTTCAAAGTTATTGCTTGTGAGAAGACCAGATGCCAAATACATACATATAAAAAATTAGCTGTGAAATGTTCCTTCTCCTTCACAAATCAAGTGATTTTTTTAAAAAATTTCAATTGAAGGTTTGGATGGTGTTCAATGTTCTCTTCAGAGTTTAAGAGTCCCAGATATCTTGCCAAGCATAGAGACCAAATTGCACTGGCACTGTAGCTCGCTAATAGAGGCATCTCGGCTCCCACCTCCCCACCCCAACATGCAAGCACTGCACTGCACTTACTAGAGCCGTCCTGGGCACTGTGGCACTTAGAAAGGCGTCTGCCCCCGCTCTCCCACACTGCATTCATTAGAACCATCCTTGCCAGCCCACCAGCTGCAGAAGCCCCATCTCACCCACCCGTGTTCTGTTTCCACATGCTCAGGCACGCCTTTGTACCTTTGCTTCCAGCCCACCATAAGGTCTGCACCAGGGACCCCAGGTCACTGGACCTAAACTCTGTTCCTGCAGACACTGCCCTTTCAGAGGGACGGCCCTGCCCCATTAAGAAGCCAACACAATTATTCAAGCCCAGCTTCCCACACCCAGTAAAAACTCTCAGACCGAACACCTTTGTCATTCTGTCGGCCCCTGTCTTAGAAAAAATTTGAATGTCTGAGAGTCAGGCTGGATTTGGAGCGGATGGATTTCAGAAGATTGTGGAAAAGAACAATAATGCAAAGAGACGTCATGATCCAAGTTTGGGCGGCATCTCTGGAGAATACAGGAAATTAAACGAGTTCTTTAAAGTAAAGTACACTGGGTCAGTGGCTCTGGCTCCACTGGCTGCGTAAAGAAAACAAAAACAAATCCCAAACTTTCAGAAAGGAAAAGCTGGGTTGTTCTTTGCAATGATAGTAGGACAGGGTTTCATCAAACAGAATTCTCAAGTGGAGAACCCGTAAAGTGGTGGGATGCAGTACAGGACCATGTAAAGTAGTGGGGTGCACCCCACTCACTCTAGCCCCTCTTCAGAGCTGCTGAGGAGTTCAGTGGCGAGACTTTGGCTGAGCTAAAGCAGTGCTTCCTGCCCCACTCACTCAAACGTGGCCTTGCTGCCAACTCTTGCACCCATTTTGCTGCCAACTCTTGCACCTGGATTTTCCCCAGGGCCCAATCCCTTAGGATATCCTGGGGCCCTGATTGAAAATTCTGAGCTAAGAAGAAAAAACAGACCCATGTAAAATCAAAAATGATTATACATTACAATTGATCTACAGAAATGCAAAGAATCCCAAGAGATTACTATGAACATTTATATGCCAAAAAAAAAAAAAAACTGGCTAACCTAGAAGAATTGAGTAAATGCCTAAAAACATGCAGCCTGATGAGAAAGCACAAAGACACTGTTGGAAAAAACTGATAATGAACTTGGAGATGAGAAATCTTTCAAAGGAAGCATCCTGGGCCAGACGTCTCCCTGGTGAGCTCTCAACACTTAACAAAGAATACAAGTCCTGCTCAAGGTCTTTGCCAAAATTAAAAAATTATAACTCATTATATGAAGCCTGTCTTACCCTGATGTCAAAGTCAACCAAGGACATGCCAGGAAAATGAGACTACAAATACTCCTGATGAGCGCTAGAACAAAAATTCTCAATAAAATATTATTAAACTTGAATTCTGCAGCTTCTGAGGATAATCATATGTCATGAACAAGTAGAGACTCTTCTATGAGCAGTGTTGGTCGAACATAGAAAAACCAAGAGTGATACATATCAACAGAATGAGAAATATAAATCCTGATTAACTCAGACTAAATGGAGCATCCTTTCATGATTAAAGTTCACAACAGATTATGTGGCAGAAGGAAGGTACCTCAGCATGCAAGTGTCCACACACCATAACCCCTGGAGCCATGTTCCAGCACCATCATACTGAATGGTATAAACTCTCTCTAAAGATGACATGGCCACCATAAGAATCTCCGACTCTCTGAAACAAGAAACCTGTTATACAAAATAAATGAATTAAAGTTGTGAATGCAACATCAGTGCAAAAAACTCAGGTTTTTGCAAGATATATCATAGTCTATGTAGTAACAACAAGCTATCCCCAAAGGACATTATGAAAGCAATCACATTTAAATGTTTTGGAACTAAAACCTAGGAATAAATTCATTTAAAAGTCCTGGTGAACATCTGTACTCCTAAAACTACTACAACTATTAAATATTAATAAAATAAAAATAGACACAAGCAAATGGAAAGGTGGCCGTGCTCATAGTTGGGAGAATCAATGTTTTATCCCTCCATATTAGCCAAAGCTATCTATTGATTCAACCCAATGCCGATCAAAAACCCAATGCCGATCAAAAACCCAATGCCAATCAAAAACCCAATGCCAATTTTCTTAGAAATAAAAGGACCTAAGCTAAAGTAGACAAGTGGTTCTATACCAAACATTTTTCTTTGCTGTGCAGAAAAAGTCACATGGAAACACTAAAAGGTTAGAACAAGTTTAAGGTGGAATAAGAGACCAGTGGAGTGGAGTTCAGCTCACCGTTCTTCCTGCATTAACATCGCCTCAGAGACCTGGGCCCTACAAAAGCAGGATGAGAACGCTATTTGGGTCTTCAAAGAGGAATCGAAGAGCTCTGCTTGGAATATCCGCCTCATTCAAGTGAAAGAAGGAATCTGGAGCTCCAACCTCCATCACTGTTCCAGAGTCAGGGGCTGTCTCATTTGCAAAGGCATCAAAAATCAGATGGGCTGGGCATGTAATGCGATTTGGAGATGACCGCTGGACTAGAGCCATTACTGACTGGATCCCATGGGATGTCAAAAGATCAAATGCCGCCCACCTACAAGATGGTCATACTTCTTTGTCAAGACCCTGAACAAATGCTTTGAGGCTCTTCGTATTCCTGAAGCAACCAGGTGCCATTGGGCTACACTGGCCCATGATAGGGTCAAATGGAAATATTACAGGCGCCTGCTAGAGCAAATCGATGAATAACGGGATGTCAAGTGATCAAGTGAAGAGACCAGTGACATGATACTTTGTGACTTCACTATAAGTCTAATATATGTTAGACTAATCAGTAGCGTTAATATATTTGTGCTAATATTGCTAATCAGTAGCACTCAAAGAGCATAGGCCTAGGACAGACATTTACCCATGAACCAATGGGAGCAGAATTCATAGCACAGAAATAAACAAATTTACTAGTGATCACACAGTCCTTGCAAAAATATTCTCCAACTGTGCAAAGGGAAGAAGGACGGACTGCCTTCCCACGAAGGGAGTTGGGGATATGAGATACTGTGTGGCAAGAAAAAAAAATTGTATTTTTGTCTTACACCATACATGAAAATCAATGGAGAAGGAAACTATAAAACTCATCGAAGAAAGCTAATTAAGGGGAAATGGTCTTTGATGTTGGTGATGATTTTTTTTTAAAATTCAGTCTGAAAAGTACAGGCAACCGAAGGTAAAGTAAACAAGTGGTTCTATAGCAAACATTTTTTACAATGCAGAAAAGCTTTTGCATAGCCAAGGAAATAATAAACAAAATGGAAACAAGAATGGGAAGGGAATTTTTGCCCCCAAATGTTAGGGTGTCCTTGGGCTCTACTTGCATGAGACAGGACATATGGAGATGTTACTGGTGCCTGCTCTAGCAAATCGATGATGAACGGGAAGACAGTGATACAGTGATACAGTGAAATGTTAGGGTAATAGCCAAAATACATAAGGAAGTCATACCAGTCACAAAAGAGTACAGCACAAGAAGGCAAGGGGACTGAGTGAGGACAGCAAGCAGGGCGCTTGCCTTGCACACCTGACCTGGGCTGGACATCTGGCACCTTGTATGGTCCTTCAGTTCTGTCAGGGCTGACCCCGAATGCAGAGCCAAAAGTAGACGCTAAGTACTGCTGAGTGTGCCCTCGAATAACCAAAGTTAACTACAAACAAAACAAAAGCAGGAAAGGACTTCAACCAATGATAGAAATGTTAGAGTGCCTTCCCTCCGTGCTGATGTCAGGAGAGATCCTGAGTCCTGCCCCATAGGCCCAGTACAATCCCATAGGCACTGCTGTTTGCTGTTGGCATGCCACAGAGAATTTCGCCTCCAGTGCACACTGTACAGTGTGTGTGTGTGCTAACACCACAGCTCAGTTGTGGTGTTATGTAATGACACTGTTATAATGACCCAGTGGCACCCAGTCATCATAACTGTGACAGCAACAGACTACAGAAGGGGAAATGGGCAAAGGAAGCAGAGACAGTGTTCTGGTGAGACTCAAAAACTAGCCAACAGGTGTATAAAAACGCATCTCTAATGTTCAGGGGAACAGAAGTTGAAGCCACGATGCGTATTGCATCCCAGCTGTTGGAGAGGAGAGGAGCTGCATGTTGGTGAGAAGGCAAACTGGGAGCACCATCACGGAGAAGCATGTGTACAGCTATCCTCCTCTGGGTCTTCCCCACACACATGAAACACCTCGGAGGTCTCTGCACTTCCCTGCGCCTTGTACTAATAGCAACCAAGATGCGAAACAGCTGAGAGTTGTCTCCAGCAGACCACCGAGTAACGACAATGTGGGCCTTATAATTGCTGTTGTTATTGGGAGCAGTAGCTGATGAGAAAAAAAAAAGCACTATTTTAACACCATGAATGGATCTTGAGGACATTCCAAGTGAAAGGAGCTGGCAGCAGGATGAGAAGTCGCTTGAGTTCAGGTAGGTCTGTGTGAAATCTAAGGGTGTTCAGATGCTCTGGAGTGGAGGTGACAAAGCTTATGACGCAGAGCTGACAGCGGGGCAGTGGGGCGATGCAGGTCAAGGGGGGAAAAGCTCTGAGTTACCAGATAACTTAGTTGTGGAGTTGTAGTAGCATGGTGACACTTATTCATAGTATTGTGTCATATTCTGAAAAGTCAAGACTAGACATCAAATATTCTCACCTCCAAAAGGGAGGATAATCATTCAAGGGGACAGATTTGCTCATTGGTTTTGTCAAGGTAGTCATTCCAAAAAAATATATTTAGAGAATATCATTACATGTACTTCACTGTATCACTGTCTTCCTGTAGATCATCTATTTGCTTCGAGCGGGCACCAGTAACATCTCAATATGTCGTGTCACATGCGAGATAGCCCAAAGGGCATCTGCCCGCTCCAGGAACATAATGAGCCTCAAAACATTCCAATCAAGTCATGGGAATGAGGTCTATAATTGTTTACTGGCATTTGGCATGTCAAATATGACACAGGTAGCTTGCCAGGCTCTGCCATGCGGGTGGGATTCTCTTGTAATCACCTCGTCGAGGATTTATTGATGAACTGTGCAGCTGCACAAGCGGGGCCCACGATCAGCTCTTCTACTGGGTGGAGTTCTGAGGAGAGGGAGTCGGATGTGGAAAATGGCGGCCCTCATGGTGTGGGGAGTTCCTCTGGCTTCTTGCGAGGTTTTGCTGGGGTGGTGGGCCACGGCTAAAACCCGCCATCCCTCCAGGACACATCGTGATCAGCTGGGCACAGGGAGAGCAAGTAGCAGCTCTACCCCATGTGTGAGTTTCTTACATGTATTTATAAATATAAAAATTATTTAGTTGTACCTTAATACAACGGGCACAAAGCAGATAGGTTGTTGCTCACGCTTCTGGTTTATTCTCACCTCAAAAATTAAATACTGCCAAGCCATGATTCTTGGTGTAATGCAGGTGTGCGCAGTTTCCTACTAAATAGTGTCCTCAGGTCCCACACTGAGCACTGGCGTCTCCCATCAGTTGTGGATGCTTTCACCCCTCCTTCCTTCAGTACTTTACATCCCTGCCCACCTCTCCTCCAAAGTCCCCATCTACAGCTGCTCATAGCACGATCATTTCTATAGGTCCTTGCACGTCTCTACCTGCCAATGAACATTTTTCCTTCTCTCTGTTTAGACTGGAAAGTTAAATCGATCACATTTTATTGATTGTTCTTTCTATCTGCTGGTAAGCCCATCCAATTAATGTTTAATGTCAGTGATTAGATTTTCACTTCATGGTTTAGGTCCTGAATTCTGTCCTTCCTAGCTCTCCATAGATCTTATTTCACTGCTAATTTCCTTATCTCTCAGTTAAGTACGACCATATTATCCTTTCACACTCGAGGGTTCTATATTAGCAGTTTAAAGTCTAAGTCTTTCTGTTACTTCTCATTGTGGACCATCCTTTGATTGTCATTTGTTGATTGAATTTTTTTGAAGTAAAATAGATTTTATTAAGGAGGTTTTAGGTGAGGGGGGGAGGGAGAGAAAGAAAGGAAAGAGTAATGCTAACACGCTCAAGGAGAGAACGAGGGGCTGCTCCAAAGGTGGAGAGCATGAGTAAAAGAGAGTACACATCTCAAGAGGGGAGATGCGGGCAACACACGTGCTCAGGCACCACATGTGCTCGGCCACATGGGCTCAGGCAGCATGAGTGTCCTTGGCATGTGCGGCGCAGGCAACATGTGAGCCCAGGCAGCATGTGCGCCTGTTGATTGAATTTTGTCTTGAGAAATCCTCCTGTTTTGTTTCTGTCCAATTCCTATTATTTTTGTAGACTGAGCATTTGTGAATGTAGATCGTGGAGGCTCTGGGTTAGTTTAAACTGTGCCAGAGTGCTGGATCCTTTTGTTTTAGCGTGCAGTTAACTTTATTGGATTCTAATTGCAATCTCTGTCTCTTGCATAGCAATTTAAACACCCTCCCTCAACTCCCTGCTTAGCAAAGCTCTTTGTTACCTGCTCTACACAGGCGGGGGATCAAGACTCAACAAAATGTAGTTGGGACGTACCCACAGAATTTAGGATTCCAGGGTTAGTCTATTACTGCGATTTTCTTCTGTCTTTCCAATAGTTGTATCTATTTATCCCCAGAACTTCTGGCTCCTCACCTGTAGAGAGGCTGAAATGCATTATCCATGCTTTAGAATTCCAGATTATGTGGACTGAAGCAGAGTAGGGTACTGCTGGGTGCGCCTTGTGTGGACTTCCTTTTAAAGATATGAATTTTCAGGGAGCTGCTGAATGATAATTATTTTTCCGGAAAGGGATTAGGAAGACACTTCGCTCCAGCCTGGTTTCTTCTGGAGTCATCTGCCCTTATTTTCCTTTCTCATTTTGGGTGGTTGTATTTTCTTATGCAAAGCCCACAAAAAACTGTTTCTTAGGAGGATTTGTGAAGGTCTCACAAGATGATGATGTCAGTGGTTGGCAAGACTATAAGGATTGGGGGAAGATAGCACAGGGGAGGTCCCTGATTTCAGGTCAGGATGGGGAGGGCTCCACACTGGAGGAAGTGGAGTCAGAGACCCCACACATTCTCTTGCCTTCGATTGTCTCACTCAGCATCAGGGGTGAGAAAGGGGTAGAATGGGCAATGGGGTACCAGGTTTGAGTCACTTGCTCAGAAACTGGATTTCTCTCCCACCCAAGCCAACATTAATGACCTCTGTTATTGCAAAGGTTCTTTCCATGTTTCTTTTTTTTATTGATGCACCACGATTTACATTACTGTGAATGAGGATTTTTACATATAGTGCTCCTGTACCACCCCTCTGCCACTAGTGTCTATGTCTTCCTACCAATGTCCCAAGGTTTCTCTCCTCCCCCCCATCCTTAGGAGAGCTTTGCTTTTTTTGTAGAGTGTAGAGGTCTACACTCTGCTTTATAGACCTGATCTTAAGTTCTGTAGCCTTGTTTCATTTGTCCTTCTTTTTTATTATGCTTCTTTATCACACACACATATCCATATTGAGTTTCCTGACTGGCATTGCTTAGCATGAAACCATCTAGTTCCTTCCATCTGAAAAAATTGCATGGTCTCATTATTTTTAATAGTTGAATAGTATTCTATTGTGTGTGTCACAATATATCCATCCATTATTTATTATTGGACACTTGGGTTGTTTCCTATCTTGGCTGCTATAATTAGTGCTGTAATGAATCTAGGGGTGTAGATGACCTTTCAGACAGTGGTTTGGGCCCTTAGATAGATGCCAAGAAGTGGAACTTAAAGAGTGTATGGAAGCACAATTCTTAGTTGCTTGAAAAGTGTCCATTTTGTTTGTCTTAGAGGCCAAACCAGTTAACATTCCCATCAGTAGTGAATACTGGCGCCTTTTCCCCTAAAAATGCTGCCAGCACGGGGTTGCTTTCCATTTTTTAATACATTGCAATCTCACTGGTGTAAGGTGAGATCTCATTGCCGTTTTTTTTATTACCCTGATTGCAGGTGTTACAAAGCATTGTTTTCACATACCTATTGGCTCTCTGTTCAGTCTTCAGAAATTTAAGGGAAACTTTTGTTCAACACTTCTCCGATTTAAATTTTTTTCCAGTTCATTAAGTTTTACAAGTGCTTTGCATATCTTGGAGAGGAACCATTCATCAGGTGATCACTTGATCACTTGAATCCCGTTATTCATCGATTTGCTCGAGCGGGCGCCAGTAACATTTCCATTGGACCCTATCACGTGCCAATGTAGCCCAATGGCATCTGGTTGATTCAGGAATATGAAGAGCCTCAAACCGTTCCTTCAGGGTCTTAACAAGGAAGTCTGACCATCTTGTAGGTGGGCGGCCACGTGATCTTTTGACATCCCGTGGGATCCAGTCGGTAACGGCTCTAGTCCAGCGGTTGTCTCCAAATCGCATTACATGTCCAGCCCATCTGATTTTCGATGCCTTGGCAAACGAGACAGCGTCCCTGATTCTGGAATAGCGATGGAGGTCAGAACTCCGGATTCCTTCTCTCACTTGAGTGAGGCGTGATATTCCAAGCATAGCTCTTTCGATGCCTCTCTGGGAGACCCGAATAGCATTCTCATCCTGCTTTTCGTAGGGCCCAGGTCTCTGAGGCGTATGTTAATGCAGGGAGAACGGTGGAGTCAAAGAGATGTGCCCGAGCCGGAGGTTCTTTGTCCCTTTTAGCTATTTCTTCGATGCCTTTGAAGGCATTCCATGCCGCTCTCTTCCTCCTGCGCAGCTCAGGTTTTTAGGTCGTTCATCATGTTGACTTCTCGAGCCTAGGTACACATAACTGCTGCATTCAGAGATGTTTGTTCCATTGAGAGTGAATGGGGCCTCAGGAACTAGTTCATTTCTCATGAACATAGTTTTCTTCAGATTCAGCTGTAGACCTACTCTTTCCACATTCTCGGTCAAAGTCAGCCAGCATTTGTGCCGCTTGGCTAATGTTTGGTGTTATTAGAACGATGTCATCAAGAAGCGAGAGGTGAGTGTAGTTGCCGACCATCTATCTTCACTCCCATTCCTTCCCATTCTAATTGTCTCATGATGTTCTCGAGGGTGGCACTGAAGAGTTTTGGTGAGATGGTATCACCCTGTCGAAGCCCTCTTTTGACATCAATGATCACTTCTTTGTAGAATGGTGAGATCCTGGTGGTGAATCCGTAATACAGCTCACGAAGGATCTTGATGTATTGGGTTTGAACACCCTGTTTGACTAGGGCTTCGATGACTGCTTCAGTCTCCACAGAATCAAAGGCTTTCTGTAAATCAATGAGCGTGAGACAGAGCGGCATCTTGTGCTCCCTACAAACCTCAATGAGCTTGGTTACTGTGTGGATATGGTCGATTGTGCTGAATCCTTTCCGGAAGCCTGCTTGCTCGCATGGTTGTCCTTCATCTAGTGTTCTGCTAATCCTGTTCCAGGATGACTCGTGTAAACAGCTTGTAGATGACGAGACAACAGGCAGATGGGGCGATAGTTGCCCGATGTCGTGAATGTCTCCCTTCTTGAACAGTAGAACTGTCCTGCTGGTTTTCCATTGGGAGGGCACCTTGCATTCGGACAGGTAGCGTGTGAAGAGCCGAGCTAGTGTATTGATGAGTACCGGCGGCAGATTCTTCAGGTGTTCGGGTCTGACTTTGTCTGGGCCTGGTGCTGTTCCCTTCTTTACCGCGAGATGGCATGTCGGATTTCAGAAGGGAGAACGTTGGGAATGACATATCCATCCTGTGGAATTTGGTATGTGGGCAGGTGGATGTGGCTATCAAAGAGATTTGAGTAGAAGTCCTGGATAATCTTCTCCATTGCCTTTCTGGAAGATGTGATAGATCCATCAGGCGTCGGAGGGCAGTCATCTTGGTCTTATAGTTGGCGAAGGACAGGCGGGCAGTGCGAATACTTTTCCCGGCTTCTGCTGCATCTTCCAGTATTTCTGCTCTTCTGTCTTTGAGGTCTGCTTTTTATCGCTTCTCTGCACTGTTTAGCAAGCTTGGACGTTAGCATTTGGTCTCCTGAGGCTCGCGCCTTGCCACGTTGGCGAATGAGCTCAAGAGTTTCTGAAGACAAGCGTCCTTTTGTGTCTTTCTCTCTCTGGCATTCTTCGCACAATCATGGAGGTGCTGAACCAGTCGGTTGTATTCTTCATCGATGTCATCAATGATGGTATCTTCCCATGTTGCTGCAATGGTGCCAAAGAGTTCCCAGTTGGTGGTCGTTCTGGGAGTTCTCTTCTTAAACTTTGCAGCTTTTTCTCCCCGTTGTGGGAAGTAGAATTTTGCCCGAAGGAGGCGGTGGTCCGATCCTGTCTGGAATTTGGGGGCGACAGCAACATCGGTCAGACAAAACCGTCGATTGAAGATGATGTGGTCAATTTCATTGTGGAACTGTCCGCCAGGGAGATTCCCATGTCCAACGTTTCGCTTCAGCCTTCTGGAAACTGTGAGTTCCCATGAATAGTCTTGGTGGACATGATGAACTCAGATAGTCTCTCACCCTGTTCGTTCCATTCTAGGCCATGGGTCCCGATGTGGAGTTCTTCAGCCGATCTTCTCGGTCCTATCTTGGCATTAAAATCACCGACTATGATCTTGTAGAAGGTGTGATCTTTTTATAGAACTCCTCCAATTCCATGTAGAATTTCTCAATTTCATCTTCTTTGTATGTGGATGTTGGTGCGTGGACAATGAAGATAGAAATTGCTGGCAGTGGGCCACATCTCCTCAAGTGTGATCGTCCTATTCGGTTTGTTAGGCATTCAAATGAATCAATGTTGACGGCCATGTTCGTGTTGACAAGGACACCAACGCCACCGGCGCCTCTTTTCGTCACATGTTCCAAGGAACAATTCTTCTCGGTGTCAAATACAGCATGATGCGACTGGCGCCTCCTCGTCTCAGTCAGACCAATGATGTCGTTCTTGATCTTTTTGCGCTTGCACCATCAGATCCTCAATATATGCTTCCGATGCCAGCGTACGTGCATTGAAAGTACAGACAGTCATTTTGGTCCTTCTTCGTTTTGGCAGCCTAGGACGGCCGTGAAAATTTTATCAGGCACTGCTTGTTTGCCTTTCTTACTGCTGCCGTATTAAGGGCTCTTTCGGGGTCAGGAAAATAAACATTTTTGTTACTGGATTTGGCATATCGAACACGCATCGGACAGCTTGCCAGGCTCTGCCATGCGGGCGCTATATTCTCATTACTTTGTGGGGCTCTCTCAGAGGGGTGGGTAGAATATTTGTGGTAATTTGGGAGGTAAAGCGGGGGAAAGCTGGTTTCTGCTCTGCGGGTGTACCTGTGTCTTAGGCTCAAGCATTCCTGGGCTTGAAATACTCTCCCTCTGAAGGGGCGGGTCTCTGCAGGGCTGGGTCCTTGTAGGCTGGGTTTCTGACAAGCTGGGCTGGAGACTGGATTAATCTGTGGGCTGGAGACTGGATTAATATGCTGGGGGGATCTTACCAGCTGCAGAGTGTGGATTGTGACACAGATCGCTGCCAGCAAGGTGTGGGGGTTTCTCTGGGCTCCTCCGAGGGCTCCATCGGGATGGTGGACTCGGGTCGGAAGTTGCTCTCGTGGTCCATGGAATGCAGGGGGTTCAGCGGGGAAAGCTGGTTTCTGCTCTGCGGGTGTACCTGTGTCTCTTCATCAGGTGACGTGAAATATTTCCTTCCAACCTGTAGAGATTGTCTTGATTCTAAATATTGCTTTCTTCTTTTGTGGTACAAAAGTGTGGTGAGCTGTGATCTCTGCTTCTGCTCTCCCTCAGCGCCTTGAGCCTGCATGTGTTTGTTAATGACCGTATCCCATATGGTCTCCTGAACCCAACCAGGAGGGTGATCTTTGAGCACTGATTTTTGGCAATCAACCCTTGGTCACCCAAAATATAGGAGCCCCAGTAGCCTCCCCCACCATGATACCCCACACTTTCTCCTTTGTCATTACTTAGCTTATTGCCTTAAAGGCCAAGACAAAATCACGCTTCAAGATTCTATTTGTGAATCTCATCTTACCTTTTGCTCCAGTTTCAGCAGTCAAGAGTTTCAGAATGAAATGGTGTAAAAGGTTATAAAGAGCAAACTGAAAATCCCAGAAATCAGATGCTGTTTTTCCTAGTTTCTTCATGCATGGTTCCAGCTTTGGGCAGTCATTGCCTCAGAGGGAGTGTCATTTGTTGGGTGATGTACCACCCCTTTAGTCCTGGACTTTTACTGCTGGGATTCCTCTCCACTGTATAATCCATTTGCATATCTTTAGGCCAAGGGCTTTTTATGCCAAAGGGATCTATTTCTTATGTAAGCACGTAAAGAGAGGGGGTGTGGCAGGTAAAGAAGTCAGTTGACTCTGAATAATTGCTCCTGGAATATCATCATATTTTATACTGTTGAAAACCAATATAGTAAGATCGAATATATTTTCCTTTTATAACAAGGTCCTGCGTGGGACTGGACAGTACTAAGAAAGAGCTACCCTGGTTGATGATATGGGACCTCCCTTAGGAACTTACCTCACACAAAGAGATCAAAGGAAGGTAATACTAGTTTGCCTAAGGCAAGTCTTAAAGGCTTCATAGTAAACAGAGTAAACCAG
>JAJIBD010032638.1:0-18328 GCA_021461705.1 Cryptotis parvus | reverse complement strand
AAAGGTGTGACTCAAGCACCTTACAAATAGTGAAAACTAAATTCAAAGTCAAGATAAATAATATAAAAAATTATAATTAAGTAAAATATCATCATTTTTAGTCCTTCCTTAAAATAAAGTACTGGAAAGCAAAATCCAACTAATGAAAAAAGTTCACCGAACAATGCTGCTTGATACACAATATTTGGTATCATTCCACTGCAGGCCAGACTGAAACAATTATGTTATTATGGATAAAAGAAAATGATGCTTCTATCAAAAAGTCTTAATAGAGAAATACAAAAAAATCTTAGAAAAGACAGGAAAGCAAAATACAGGCGAACAGATTTCATCACCTCTAACAGCAAGGCAATGATGAGTCCGAATTAATGATGAATTAGGGTTGGAGAATAGAAGGGGGTTACGGTGCATACCATGCATTTGACCCAAAGTGTCTGGGGCTCCAACACCACAAACATCCCCTGAGCACTCTCCCATGCAGCTCCTGAAGTACCCCACAGCACTGCATCTCAGACCCTCATATTGAACCAAAGGGGTGAGAACCACTGGGAGTATCTCCCCTAAATCAGAAGACCAAAGGAATAAAGGACAAATTACATTAAAATAAAATGAACAGGGGGCTGGAGCGATAGTCCAGTGGGTAGGGCCTTTGCCTTGCATGCAGCCGGCCCATGCCACCCTGGGTTTGATCCCTGGCATCCCATATGGTCCCCGAAAGCACCGCCAAGGGTTATTCCTGAGTGCAGAGCCAGGAGAAACCCCCTGAGCATTGCCAGGTATGACCCAAAAAGCCACCAAAAAAATGAACATAAATATGAAGCATAAGAGAATTCTATAGCAAAATTAAGTTTAGGGATATGGAGCAAACTGAGGGACACTTTGTTGCATTCTTGCTCACAATGCAAAATTGGCTAATTCAAGTAAGATGTCAAATTTCAGCATTTCTGACATTAAGGGCATCCAGATAGGCAAGGAAGAAATCAAGCTATCATTATTTGCAGACGACATGATATTATACTTAGAGAACCCTAAAATCTTGACCCAAAAAACTCTTAGAAACAATAGATATTTATAGTAGACTGGCAGGGCACAAAATCAATACCCAAAAGTCGGTGGTTTTCCTATATACAAATAACGAAAAGAAAAGAAAGGGATATTAAGAAATCGATTCCATTCACAATTGTGCCACAAAAAATCAAATACCTAGAAATCAGCTTAACCAAGTGTAAAAGGACCTATACAAAGAGAACTACAAGACACTGCTTCAAGAAATAAAAAGAAGACAAGAGGAAATGGAAACACATTCCCTGCTCATGGATGGGGAGAATTAACATTGTCAAGATGGTATTACTCCCTAGAGCCTTGTACAGATTCAATATGGTCCCTATAAGGATACCCATGACATTCTTCAAAGAAATTGACCAAACACTCCTGAAATTCGTATGGAATAATAAACCCCCACGGATAGCTAAAGCAATCCTTGGGAAAAAGAAGATGGGAGGCATCACCTTTCCCAACTTCAAACTGTACTACAAAGCAGTAGTAATTAAAACAGCATGCTATTAGAATAAAAACAGACCTGTGGATCTATGGAATAGAGTTGAGTAATCTGACACCCACCCTCAAAGACATGATGAGTTAATCTTTGACAAAGGTGCAAAAGAGTCCAAACTGGAGTAAGGAAAGCCTCTTCAACAAGTGGTTCTGGGAAAACTGGACAGCTACATGTAAAAAAAAATGAATTTGGACCTGTGTCTAACACCTTGCACAAAAATCAGATCAAAATGGATTAAAGATCTCAATATTAGACCTTAATCCATAAAAGTACATTGTAATTGTATATCTCACTGTGGTATAATAAAATATTTAATAAAAAATTTCAGCATTTCTGTAGACTCAATGCAAGAACCTCAATCCAAATGCTAGCATTTAATTTTCCAAAAATTTCCAGACTTATCCTCAAATACATACAGAAACAGGAAAAACCAAAAACCTCCAAGGAAATGTTTAGTGTATTAACATATTAACAGGCCTTAAAGGGCTTTTCTCAACAGGAAATCCATATAAACTTTGGCTCCACACCAGTGAAAACCAATAGTGAACCCAAAGTAAGATCCACCTCTTGCACAGCTACAGCAAAGCTCATGGGGAAACAGTACTTTCATCAATAAGAAGTTGTGCATCAGCTAGTCTCCCACTTTTCTATATACATGAGAAAGAACCGCACCCTGAAATGCTCTAAACAACCAGCTGACTCATCACTTTGAGGATGCACGAGCAGACTGTTGGGTCACAGGCATTGCTATAGTCTCAAGGCTCATAGATGCACTGCAGGTGTGTGACTCTGGTTTCTTCTCACCTGTGGTGACTGGTTCTTGCTTCAGCACAAATCCACAGGCCCTCACAGGGGTTGGATTCATTTCCCTTGTCGTTTCGAGCACATACTCCCAGTGCGTAGAGATCATTTGCTGTTCCAAACATGGGATTTGTCCACAAAGGCCTTCACACCTTCAATAGGCAGCAGCCTGTCACATTCTGAGCCTCCCCTTCCCACACAGAGCCCTTGAGAGATCATGTAACTCCATCAGACCCACTCAGATCCAAACCAAAGGTACCTGAGCCCTGATGACATTTGAAATACTGCTTGTTTCACAGTGTAACCTAATCAAGAGTAAGACCCACCTAGTTATGAATTGTCCTATCCTCTTGAGAAGGACATCGAAGTATGAACAGGTCCCTGAGGCATCTCAGGACACAGCCTCCACAGCAGGATGGGGGGGGACCAAACGCTTTTTCTCCCCCTCACTCTATCAATGATGCTCTATTCTCCTTCCACCCTACAGACAGATGTCAAGGACCACAGAAGGAAGCACCAAGGGTAAAACAACGTCTTAACAAAGTCCCAGGACAAATATCTTAGTGGACTTGGTTTAAGCAAACATTTCCTCAAGGGGAAGAAAACTCTGCTCCTGCAGGCCCGTAGACCAAGCAAGCCTCATGCTGGACCTATACATCCTGGGACGACAGACTTGGACTGGGCTGTCCAGAGGCAGCTGATGAGGGTTTATTGTGGTCTCAAGTGCCATGGTCAGTGTCCTTGCACAAGAGCAGTCAGTGCAATGGGCAGAGTGGAGAGCCAGGAAACCTCTCAAATGTCTTCCAGGAGGGGCTGCCTAGAAGTCCTGGAAAGCTGGACCTGCCCACAAAGGGCTGGGAACCCTTGGAATGGGAACCACACGTCAGAGGGGAGACCCAAGCCCCAGAAAATCTGATTTCTAGTATAGAAGTGACCAGTATTCCCACAAAACGCTGCTCTGGATTGGACATCAAGTGAAGACAACAGCAAACAGAGAACACGAGGCTGATAGCAGACACCTGAAGGTGACGCCGGAAGGGCAGCAAGCCCTGTGGACAGAGCAACTGCCCATCCTGTGCCATGTTGGGACAAATGTCCAAAATATACCAATGACACATCCAGCTCAGTAACTAAAAACAAAAAACCAGACCTCAACCAGAAAACAGGCAGAAATTGTGAACAGGTCATTTTTTCCCAGGAACACACACACACCCAACACTGGACAGGAAGAGACCTGGGCACCAATGATGTGGCTCTCAGTCATGTGAATTGGCTCTTTACACATATATGTGCAGTGTTTTCAGGCCAGCTGCTAAGAGCACGCGCACTAAAGGACCCTCATCCATCGCTGGCAGAACAGAAGCTGGGCAGCCTCTATGGAAGACAGTGGGCAAAACACATTCTGCTGTAAAATCAATCGTGCCTGTGGCCAGAAGCAGTCAGAAGGGCTGTTTGAATATTTGAAGTTCCTGAAATAGGAAATCTTAAGGGGAAAAAATGTAGTTGTGTGCTGATTCAGGCCTAGATTTATTGTGGTAATCAACTCACATCTGCAAACACTAAATATTGCATATTGCATATGGAATTAGTAGAATTTCATGTCAATTTTACATCAATCAAAAAAGAAAGGGCAAAAAAAAAAAAAGAAAGGGCAGATCAGGAGAGATAGTGTAGGGTTAAAGCACTCACCCTTATTGCCCGACCCAGTTCTATCCCATCATCCATTTTTCCTCCCACCTCAGCCCCACAAGGTGTGATCTCTGAGCACAGAGCCACGAGTAAGTCTTGAGAACAGTTGGGTGCGGTTCAAAATCAAATAAAGAAAAGTTAAAATTTAGGAAATAGATCTCTAGCTTGTATTATATCTGTAGGCTAATTCCTTCAATGTAGTATCAGTTCTAAAATTAATTATATTCAAGTTGATCATACAGATACTTATTGTTTATAATAATGCATAATTAACTGAAAATAAAATCTCTTGATTTGCTCAAATTCCCCTTTTAATAATAGAAATTTATAAGTCAACTGAGAATATTTCACATGGCTGAGAGGCAAGAATGATAAATGATATGCAGAAGGCAGAAGAGAGATTGACTTCTTCCCACACACATACACCAGATTACAGGGGAGAGACTCAGACATTGCTTATGAAGGATATTGGTAGAACTCAGTGGAAGGTAATTTAATTTTTTTTCAACTTTACAATGAAACTTTTTTGTGATTCAATTTTATAGTTAAAAATACAGAGATATTCAAATAACTCTGAGCTAGCAAACTTTTCTACTCAATTTATTTTGAATATCTTCTTCCACCTGTGGGAAATGGTGCATGCATAAATTTAACAAACACAAACTGGGTAAGACATAAATAGCAATTAGTGGAAGACATACTAAATAAATTGTGTACATCAATAAAATAGAGTATTTAGTGGGGAGCATTTAAGAGAAAAGGCTAGCTATATATATTTAACTAGAAAGGCAGCCAAGAAATACTGGGTAAGAAGAAATGAATGTGCATATATATTTGTAAATAAAAATCCATGGTAAAAGTAACAAGAATTTGTTATTTTGAGAAGATACAGTGCATGGATATGGGACCAATGGATACAAAGACCCTTGATACTTTATACCTTTGTACATATTTATGGATTAGCTATCTCAGAGAATAAGAATCAGGAAAGCAAATGAGCATAAACTCCAGTGAATAACCAGAGAGCAGAGAGACATGCTGTGTGTCTGCCACTCCTGTCACCAATTTCTCTGACCACCTGTGACTTCACTAGTGCCCATGCTGTTGTCAGTGAAGTGAATAAGGGGCAACTCGAAGCACATTTACGGCGGTTACCCCCCGCCCCACCCCGTACTTATCAACTATCCACATCACAGGACTCAGGCAGCAGCTCAGGGAGGTTGTGTTGACTTGACTTTTTAATTGGCACTGCCTTGGCGGTCAATGTCTACACCACAATCTGACACAAAAGAGAGAAGCTTTGCACAAACATCTCTTCATTTTACATTTTATTCCATACAAGTAAATGCAAATCATGCAAATAACTTTCCATACAGTCACTGAATGACATCAATGATCACTTCCTTGTAGAATGTTGAGATCCTGGTGGTGAATCCGTAATACAGCTCACGAAGGACCTTGATGTATTGGGTTTAAATGCCCTGTTTGGCTAGGGGGCGATGACTGCTTCAGTCTCCACAGAATCAAAGGCTTTCTTTAAATCAGTGAACGTGAGACAGGGTGGCATAGGTGCACCCTACAAACCCCTCAATGAGCTTGGTTACCATGTGGATATGGTCGATTGGCTAGCTGGGTCCTTTTCCGGAAGCCAGCTTGCTCACATGATTGTCCTTCATCTAATGTTCTGCCAATTCTGTTCAGGATGACTCGAGTGAACAGCTTGGAGATTCGGACAACGGGCAGATGGGGTGATAGTTGTCAATGTAATGAATGTCTCCCTTCTTGAACAGTAGAACTATTCTGCTGGTTTTCCATTGGGAGGGTACCTTGCATTCAGACAGGTAGCGGGAAGAGTCAAGCCAGTGTATTGATGAGTACTGATGGCAGATTCTTCAGGTATTTGGGTCTGACTTTTCTGGGCCTGGTGCTGTTCGCCTTTACTGACGAAATACCATGTCGGATTTCAGAAGGGAGAACGTTGGGAACAACATATCCATCCTCTGCGCGAATTTGGTATGTGGGCAGGTGGATGTGGCTATCAAAGAGATCTGAGTAAGGGGCCGGATCGATAGTCTAGTGAGTAGGGCATTTGTTTTGCATGCAGCCACCCAGGTTTGGTCCCCGCATCCCATAGGGTCCCCAAGCCCACCAGAGAGTGATTCCTGAGTGCAGAGCCAGGAGTAAACCCTGAGCATTGCTGGGTGTGACGCAAAATAAAAGATCTGAGGTAGAAGTCATGGATAATCTCCATTGCCTTTCTGGAAGATGTGATAGATCCATCAAGATGTTGGAGGGCAGTCATCTTGGTCTTATAGTTGGTGAAGGACAGGCGGACTTTGCAAATGCTTTTCGGCTTCCGCTGCATCGGCCAGTATTTCTGTTCTTCTCTTTTGAGGTCTTCCCTTTATTGCTTCTCTGCACTGCTTTGCGAGCTTGTACATTAGCATTTGATCGCCTGAGGCTTGCATCTTGCCACGTTGAAAATGAGCTCGAGAGATTTTGAAGACAGGCATCCCTTTGTATCTTTCTCTCGGCATTCTTTGCACAATCATGGAGGTGCTTAACCAGTCAGCTGAACTCTTCTTCGATGTTGTCAATGATGGTATCTTCCCATGTTGCCACAATGTTGCCAAAGAGTTCTCAATTGGTCATTCTGGGAGTTCTCTTTTTAAAACTTTGCAGCCTGGAGGCTGGAGAAATAGCCCAGTGGGTAGGGTGTTTGCCTTTGTATGCACCGGCCCATGCTGGTCAGGGGTTCGATCCCTGAGCATCCCATATGGTCCCCCAAGCACCGCCAGGAGTAATTCCCTGAGTGCAGAGCCAGGGAGAAACCCTGAGAATTGCCGGGTGTGACCCAAAAAGAAAAAACTTTGCAGCCTCTCTCCCTTTGCGTAGTAGTAGAATTTTGCAGAAGGAGACAGTGGTCCGATTCTGTTTGGAATTTTGGGACGATAGCAAGATCGGTCAGGCAAAACTGTCGATTGAATATGATGTGGTCAATTTCATTGTGGAACTGTCCACCTGGGAAGATTCCCCCATGTCCAACGTTTCGATTAGCCTTCTGGAACTGGGAGTTCCCATGGATGGTCTTGGTGGACATGATGAACTCAGATAGTCTCTCACCCTGTTTGTTCCATTCTAGCCCAGGTTCCGATGTGGAGTTCTTCAGCTCTTCCCGGTCCTATCTTGGCATTAAATCACCGACTATGATCTTGCAGAAGGTGTGATCTTTATAGAACTCCTCCCAGTTCCATGTAGAATTTCTCAATTTCTTCTTCCTTGTATGTGGATGTTGGTGCGTGAACAACCAGAAGATTGAAATTGCTGGCAGTGGACTACATCTCTTCAAGTGTAATCATCCTATCCAGTTTGTTAGGCATTCAAATGAATCCTAGTGTTGACGGCCATGTTCATGTTGACAAGGAACCAACACTACCGATGCCTCTTTTGTCACATGTTCCAAGGAACAGTTCTTCTCCGGTGTCAAAAACAGTGTGATACGATTGATGCCTCCTCATCTCAGTCGGACCAATGATGTCGTATTTGATTTTTTGCGATTGCACCATCAGGTTCTCGATATATGCTTCCGATGCCAGCATATGTGCATTGAAAGTACAGACAGTCATTTTAGTCCTTCTTGTTTTGGCAGCCTTCCCCATAGAGCCTCAGAAGAACCCAGAGGAACCCCACACCACGCTGGCAGTGGTTTTTATCATCCACACTCAACAGCTCGCAGATGTCCACCCAAGAGTAAGCCAATCTCCAGCCTTGCTTGTCAGAGACCCAGCCTGCAGAAAATTTCGGCCCTGAAATTTTATCAGTCCCTCCTTTTTCATTCTTCTTAGTGCTGCCATATTAAGGGCTCTTTCTGGGTCAGGAAAATAAAACACTGGTATTACTGGTTTTGGCATTTTGAATACACATTGGACAGCTTTGGCCCGCAGGCTCCAAGAACCAGCAGAGGGTGTAGATTCTCAGTAGCTTGCCAGGCCTCTGAGTGGGGTGGGTAGAATATTCATGGTAATTTAGAGATAAATCACGGTTAAGAGTGCAAAAACAGGGAGAGCTGGTAGCTCCTTTGCCTGGTGTATCTGTATCTGTGGTTCAAGCATTCTAGGCTTGAAATACTCTCCTCTCTGAAGGGGGGTGGTCTGAAAGGTGGGTCTCTGTAAGCTGGCTCTGACAAAGTAGGGCCTGGAGATTGGCTTAACCTCTTGGTGGGCATCTAGGGACGAAAGCTGTTGAGTGTGGATGATGACAATCACTGCCAGCGCGGTATGGGGGGTTCCCGGATTTGAGCGCTCTCCATCGGAAAGGTAGATTTGAATTGAGGTCGCTTCTCTGAGCTTGTTCCAGAGGCCACATTGAAATCTCAATGGAACAAACATTCTGAATGTAGTAGTTATTCTCAACCTAAACTAACTGAATGCAATGAGTTAGGTTGAGTAGCCACATGAAAAATAACCTAAAAACCTGTGGTGTTGGGAAAAACTGGGCAGCAACATGTAAAAAATGAATTTGACCTGTGTCTAACACCATGCACAAAAATAGATCAAATGGATTAAAGATCTCAATATCAGACTTTGAATCCATAAAGGGCATATGAAGAAAAATATAGGAAAAAACCCTCCACGATATTTGAAGCTAAAAGGGGTATCTTCAAAGGTGAAACATCACTAACAAAGCAACTAGAAGAAAAGATAAACATATGGGACTACATGAAACTAAAAAGCTTCTGCACCTCAAAAGAAACAGTGACTAAGATACAAAAGCAGTCCACAGAATGGGAAAGAATATTCACCCAATACCCATCTGATAAGGGGTTAATATCCAGGATATATCAGGCACTGGTAGAACTTTACAAGAAGAAAACAAACAACCCCATCAAAAAATGGGGAGAAGAAAATGAACAGAAACTCAGCAAGGAAGAAATTCAATGGCCAAAAAACATATGAAAAAATGCTCATCATCACTAATCATCAGAGAGATGCAAATCAAAACAACAATGAGATACCACTTTACACCACAGAGACTGGCACATATTCAAAAGAGCAAGAACAACAAGTGCTGGCGTGGATGTGGGGAAAGGGGGACACTCATCCATTGTTGGTGGGAATGCCGGCTGGTACAGCCTTTCTGAAAACAATATGGACTTTCCTCCAAAGACTAGAAATTGAACTCCCCATTTGACCCAGCCATACCACTCCTGGGAATCTACTCTGGGAAACCAAAAATACGCGAGCGGAAACACCATCCCTACTTTTATGTTCATAGCAGCATTATTCACAATAGCCAGAATCTGGAAGCAACCAGAGTGCCCAAAAAATCGATGACTGGATAAAAGAAGCTTTGGTACATCTACACAATGGAATACTATGCAGCTGTTAGGAAAAATGAAGTTATAAAATTTGCCTATAAATGGATGGACATGGAGAAGATTATGTTGGAGCGAAATTAGCCAGAAGGAGAGAGACAGATACAGAATGACTGCATTTATTTGCATGGACATAAATATATATGTACATATTATGATACCAATATCCAAGGTCAAGTGAAATATATATCAGGAGGTCTTGTCAGAGGTGGAAATTATCACAAACGTGTGGGAGTCAGAGGTTAGGTAAGACAGAAAATGGAACAGTGTGCTAACAATTTGTCGAGGGTACTAATGCCAACCTAGAACTGAGCATTAAATAGAGGCAAAAAGAACACATGACAACCTTTTAATGTATGTTCTGTAATCCATAGTCTGGAAGGGAAGGAAAAGAGAAAGAGAGAGAAAGGGAAAGAAATAAAGAACCTGCCATGGAGGTGGGCTGGGGAAGGGGAGGGAACCGGGAAATTGGTGGTGGGAGATGGGCACTGGTGGAGGGATGGGTGCTGGAACACTGTATGACCAAAACCCAAATATGAACTTTTTAATTGTATATCTTTATGTAAAACAAAAATAAAAAACCTGATCTGCACAGGAGGAAGAGAGCACCATGGAATGGCCTTCAAGAGCATCAAAAGAAATAGCTAAAAAGGATTAAAGAACCCTCTGGCCTGAGGGCGTCATCTCTTTTTCGACTACACCATTCTCCCCTGCATTAACATATGCCTCAGAGACCTGGGTCCCACGAAAAGCAGGATGAGAATGCTATTCAGGTTTCTCAAAGAGGAAAAGATAGCCATGCTTGGGAATATCACACTTCACCAAGTAAGAGAAGGAATCCGGTTCGTAATCTCTGTCAAAAGATCCACAGAGTCAGACGCTGTCTGGTTTTTGCCAAGGTAACGAAGATGTAATGTATTTGGAGATGACCGGGCTGGACTAGAGAGTTAGTACTCACTCTCTGTGGATCCCACGGATCCAGATCAAAAGATCACGCGGTCGCCCACCTACAAGATGGTCAGACTTCCTTCCTCGCACCCCATGAATGAACGGTCATGTTCTTCTATCCCAATAGCTAACCAGATGCCACCGGGCTACACTGGCACCGGGATAGGGGTCAAATGTAAATGTTACTGGCGCCTACCAGAGCAAATCGATGAGCAACGGGATGTCTGGCATCAAGGATCGGGCGACAGTCACCGAAAAGTAAAGACACACGTCCAATCAGAGCAAAATACCACTTCTCTCTTTAATTTAGTCTATCAGGACGCGGGGAGTGAGTTCGCATTCTGCCGGCATGTTTGCTGCTTCAGGCTGGAATGTGTGCTGTAATTGGTGACTCCAAATTGACACCCGGCTAGAGAAGAAATACTTTCTTTGTTTTCAGATCTCACTGCCTTCCTGGCTCCTCAAAGTGTGTACACCTCCAAAATAAAGTTCCAAGCATTTATTAAGATCAAACGAATCGTTATCCACAAATTAAGCTGCCTAGAAAAGATCCATTTAGAGAAAATGCAGATGGCAGATTTGCGTGAACTAGTGCCCTTGATTTCTCCACTAGCTTCCTCTGCCCCCACTTTATGGCTGTCTTCGTTCCTCCTGGCAGCCCACCCCCTCTTTCTTAAACACAGCAATAAGCTTGTTGTCCCACCTCCAAGCAACTGTTAGACAAGAATCAGAAGACTCAGAATGCAGAGTAAAATACCTATTCAGAGTCACCTCCCACCAAAGATCTTTGCAAAGTGAGTTGGATTTTAAATCAAAAGCTTAAATCAAAGCATAGAAGTGATAGATCTGAGCGAGTGGTTCTGAATTCTCACCCACTCATGTAGATGGAAAATGAGTTTTTAATGAGACGGATGAGAATCTGGAGTGTAAGGCAAGTAGTATCCCTGTATTTAAAGTTGGTAGACGGCAAAGTCAGTTCACCAAACCAACCAAAAAGAGAGTGGACTGTTTACACCCCTGCAGTCCTCAGATTTCATTATGGTGGTAAATATGTATCAAGCGTAATAAGATGGTGGTGATTCAAGAGCTGCTTTCCTGACTTGCAGCTGACTCCTTCCAAAATGTCCTGCATGACATAAATGGCATTAATTATATTTAAGAGCTTCCAGGATTTTCACTCCTGCTGCCTGCGCACCAAAGATGCCTATAACAGAATGAGCTGTCAACTATGAAATCAGCAGAAAAATGCCACCAAATTTCAAAATTCATAGATCACCTAAACAAACAATCTTTCCACCAATTACTTAAATAACTATTATTAAAAGCTACCGATGATTTCAGCCAGTTTCTATATGTTTGAAATTCAGTTATCTGAAGAATGGATTTAGAATAAGGATTACCCAGTTGCTCCTTCTCTTGGGTGGAGAAAGAATGATTCTAAGCAAATCTTACAGTGGTTCGCCCATTCTCCTGTGTCTCCTAGATGAAAGTAGGAAAAGCTCAAGACTGAGGTGCCAACAATCACTCCCACTAAGATAAGATTTCCTTGCTTGTCTTCTCCAGCCAGGAACTTTGTAAAACAAAACATCCCAGTGGTACTAAAAACAAAACCGAAGTAAGGCAGAAGTTCTTGGAGACAAAAGAAATGTTAAAGTTTTTTCAGAAATTGTTCCAGTTTATTTCACACAGAGGACATGGTCAAAAATCTATCTGCTATGTTGTCAAGTACTGGCTGAGCACTCCAAGTCATAGAGTCATAGTGGGAATGTCAACACAACTGGAAATGTGGTCCTACTTTCTAAATCTATACCTGCAACAAAGATAAAGGCCAAATTAAAGAGAATATTTACAAAGTGTATTACAAAGCTATCTGAGTGAAAATGTGTAGAGATCACTGTTACTTCTTTCCTCCCAAATTCAGTAAGTTGAAGCAAAGCCTGCCAGCCAAGGTTGCCTTTGGCCATTATTTACTCTTCTTACAATATTTCTGTATGCCACTCACCTGGGGAGTGTGGGGCTTTGGTCTATTTATCCCTCTTCTGACTACTTCTTTTCTGATTTTCTTATTTTGCCTTATTTTATTTAAATTGTATTATATCACCGCACAATTATCAGTTCATGATTGTTTATCATAGCTCATACAGTGCTCCAGTACCCATCCCTCTCCACCAGTGCACCCATCCCTCCACCTTGCACCCAGCCATCTAGCTCAGTACAGATTTCTGTTTCTTTTTAATGCTTCTACATTGGTAATGAATTTTCATATCTTAGATTCAAGACTCATCAACATTCGAAAATGACTGTAATACATCACATCAGAAAGTACCCTTGCCTATTACAAGAAAAGTGTATGAAGCTATTTAAATATTACATAAGTCCTAGCATCAATATAAATAATTGCTATATAATGATTACATAAATAATATACAATGGGAGTTTGATTTAAACCAAACGATGCATGAAAAAAAATTGGGAATCATCATTTTTCAGAATCTATTTGTGGTGAAAAAATTGTCAGCACACTTGGTAAAGAGGGAGTCTCCCACATCATAGTAAAGCAAAAATCTGCAGAGATCCGCAGCAGCAATCTTCCTGGCAATACTAGCTGGGGCGCCTCCCGCAGATAAGGAGCTAGGCAAAAATCTCTCTCCTGCTCCTTGTCTTAGCATCAGGCTTGATCCCCTGTAAAGATAAAAAAATACAAAAATGGTTTAAATGCGAGAGAAGAAATGCACTGGTCTTCGCACCCAGATGCTGTGTTCGCTTATAGAGAATCCCCTGAGTGAATAAGCAACTGTAGTCAGGATAACTGAATGTAAGTTATGTAAAAATGCAAATATGTGAGAGCAAATCACTCTTCCAATATACCAGCAAAGAACTAGCAAAGCTTAAAATGCAGTAAAACACACTGATAATACATTATGATAAAAATGGAATAGATATAAATTTAACAAATCGTATATATGATAGTATATTAAGAAAACAAAACCTTGATTAAATACAGAAAATAAATGGGGAGATATTAATTGTCTATAGGAACTCTAATACTGCCAAGAGATCAGCTCTTCAACTTGAGTCACAAATTCATCACCGACACTCCATCAAAATTCAGCCATTTATTTTGTGTTGCTCCCAAAGTCGGGAATCTAAATTTTCTTGCGAGAGAAGAAACAGTCCCATATTTGTTCAACACAAGACTGCAGAAGGATGCAAATCAGAGAACTGGACACCCACCATCCAAATCTTCTGGATTTTCACAGACCTGCCATCTTTCAGAACAGCTTCTTGCCTTTGCTGCTCACCTCTTGCCAGGGGGTAGACACCTTGGATGACAAAGCCAATAGCAACACAGCTCAGAAGCGTAATATGGACATCCTGCTCTCACAAATGTATATTTTCTCTCCATATTGTTGGGGTACAGGGTGCGCTAAGGCCAGGGATCACCGGCAGTGCCCAGGGCAAACTGGTGATACGGCAGGCGGAGGATCAAATCTGGGTCAATCTCTCGTATAGAAGCCAAGACTCAAGTCCATGACACTGTCTATCCAGCTCCTCACAAACGTGTTTCTTTGCCTTCACTGCACCTTACCTTACCTGCCTTCCAACCTAAAAATTAGAATATTGCTCTTGTATAACCTATCTCGTATACTCTTATCTTGTATAACTACACGCTTAATGCTGGAACCAGCCCAACAGCCATTTGAAGATGCTGGGAACTTGGACAGACACCTTGACCGAACTCCCCAAATTTTCGTTAACCTATTTTCCCACCCAACCCCTATAAAACCAATACCAACCCTAACCTGAGAGGAAATTGTGTTGCAAAGCCTGAGGATGGGAAGGGGGCTAACTGAGTCTGCTGCCTTCTTATGTTGCCAGATCCTGGATATTCCTGCTTTTCTGGGACAAACTCTTTGGAACCCTAAACATTTGACCTGGCCGGGCATCACCCACTCAGTCTGGCGCCTGGATCAGACTCTGGGACACTCCTGTGAGGGAACTGAAAGACCACAGAGATGAGGAGAATGGTGGAGATCCCAGGAGGTAGTGCTCCTGTGACTCTTGCCTTTACAAAAAAATGAGGGGCCGAGCAATAGCCCAGTGGGCGCCTTGCAGCATCACTGGTGTTCTGGAAGCCGTGCCTGGGTTCGATCCTCGGCATCCCTTATGGTCCTCCCGAGCACCCTAGAGTAATTCCTGAGTGCAGAGCCAGGAGAAACCCTCTTTCTGAGCATTGCCGGGTGTGACCCCAAAAACCAAAAAATGTGAGATGAGGGAGTGGTGAAACAGATGGTCCTGGGAGACAGCCCAGCTCCCAGAGAGAAGACCTCCTCCTAAAAATCGAGCTCAGTGTCTGAGTTCATTCACAGAGCAGTGAAATGAACCTGACAGTCCAAAGGCCTCACACACTTCTCACATTGTCCACCCTGTGGTCACCGCAAGTGCTCATTGCCGATCAGGCCCCGAAGCACAACAGATGCAACAGCAGATCTATGATTTAGTTTCTCCCTGGTTTGCCAAAGAGCAGAAATCTCCCAGGGTCCTGGTGGCACACTCCCTTGCAGAGACCAGAGACAAATAACATTTCTCTTCCTGTAATATTCTTGTCTGTATAAAGAGTGATTTGTACAAGTCCCTCAATCAGTATTGAAAAAAATTGTTCTAAAGATTAGAGTGCCTTAATGATCTGACCTCCCAAAGCAGTAGCCAAGCTCCCTAAGGTTCTGTTGATGTCGGGGTTGGGGCTGCTGTAGGGGTGAACCAGCCTCTCTGACAGGAAGTCATGAATAGTCATGAAAAGTGACACAATCATGAAATCAGGGTTTATATTTTCATATAAATATGAAAAAGAATGACAGACTTAAGGGAGTGGTATATACACACAATGTATCAACTGAAATTAGAGAGATAAAAACCCGAAGCAGAAATGCAGGGCTACCGCAGTGGGCATAGAAGCCGAGCTCAGGTAAATGGGCAGGGAAACAAGGAAGAGAAATCAAATAGAGATACACAAAATAGTGGTGCTGAAAACAGCTTCCCAATGCGTCACTTTAGGCCTGCAGTGGCAAAAAAAAGACATTTTTCCTGCTGCATCCAAAGTTGTTCCAATGTCAGTCTCTATTCCCAGGAGAGGTAATTTGTTTGCCACTGTCATAATAAATTCTTTGGATCAGTGAATTGCCAACAACTTAATCCGCAACAAAAAGCTCTGCTTTTATTTCCAGGCCAAGGTTGTCACAAGTGTTTGAATCCCACACTCGCCCCTCTCCTCCTACCCAGTGTCTTCCTCTTCTCAATATGGCGCACTCATCTTGTTCTCATCCTTTCACTTTGTTAGTTAGGCCCCTAATCTCTAGCCTTTATTTTCTGACCCACTTCATGAAATTTTCTGTACAAAGTCCTCTTTGAATATCCTGAGACTCACAGGGGTCATGGAGCCTCGCTTGAGAAATGGCTGCCCCACTCCCAGACGGGTTCGCAGCCATGAGTTCTTCCCAGGAACACTCGGCCTAGATATTCCCTACCCACGTGAGATCACCGCCCACTGGGCCTGCCTCCTTCACTACCTGGGGCCATCTCCTGGGTCACCAAACCAGACTTGAAGACAAAAGGGCCAGCAGAAAGTTCTTAAGCATATAATCCAAGAAGTTGAACATCAAACAAGAACTTCCCTGGCCTCCCAAGACTCCTTGAAGACTTATTTCTGCCAAGAAACATGGAAACTTAAGAGTGCCTGCATTCTATTAAACATGAATCTTGCGCTCCTTAAAAACTTCTTTAAGCTCTCTTGAAGAGGTCTTCTGTTCACAGTGACATTTGAAAAAAGCAACCTTGTAGATGAAAGGAGTGCCAGGAGCTATAAGAGATGTCTCTTCCTCCTGGAGCCGGTGCATATTCTCATATCCAACGGCTACATTCACTGGGATTCCTTGCCACTGGACTCCCCACCACCCTCTCTCACTACATAATCAAAAGTACCGTGTGGGGCGGCTTGGTGAAATGGGCCAAGTTACCCAAAGCAATCTTGACCATTACACTTTCTCACCACATATTCTCCAATATAGTTGCAGTTTTCTACAAACCCTCCCAACTTTCTGGGGTAGCAGCCCACCCCTGCAGTTGGCCAGGTGCCAGCGTAGTTCTCCTTCCTTGGGTGTTCTCTGTTGACTAATATTACGAGATCTCATAGATCTCATGTCTTCCTGCCGAGCTTCCCAACCACCTGTCAAATCAATACGAACATTTATTTCCAAATCCTAAGCATGTATTTAAATCTCTAGGAACATACCCCACCAGGCCGCCTTCTGCCATTCTTTCTTTGCCAGATACAATGATTTCATGTCAGTAAAGCAAAAAAAAGGCCACAGTAAATCAAGGAGCAGCTTTTCCCCAGATTTGCTTCATGGTGGTTAACTAGAATCAAGCAAAATGATGTTTTGTTATCGAAATACTCTTCTTTCTTTACTCAGTTCTATAAATTTAGGAATGGCATCATTATATTTTATCAGCTTTATTGCCCTCTCTGTTTGCAAAGCTTATCTTTTAATCTCCCCTGTGTCATATATTAGTTATCTGAAGGCAACAGTGCCAGAAGAGACATTTTCTTTGCTCCTGGGCCAATTTCTACTCCCGATACCACCAACGCAGAAGATCGAGTGTCGGCGTGTCTCCTGTCACGGGTCCCTGAGCAGCCGCCAAGCTTGCAGACACGCGTTGTCACCTGTCAGGAGCCTCATGCACACCCCTGAGTTTAACTGCGCTGCCTGGCCACCTGCCTCCCCCATGTGTGTCACTAAAAGAAAATGAGAAAAAAAGTGGCCAGGAAACCAACACTCAGGCTGGGAGTGTATGTCTTGCTTCTGTAGCTAGTTTTATTTCCTGGGGCCTGGTCTGAGAGGAAACAGGGCGTCTCCACTTATGGGCCCCAGCAACACTCTTGCAGGAGCATACATGGGAGGCAACAGAAGGTGGAGAACGACAGGATGTCGCCTGTAACCCAGCCTCCCTGTGCAGGGGCTCGGTGCAGATAGAGGGAGTGAGCCATGCAAATAGGCCAGGCTCGTGTGATGGGAGAATGGGAGGTGTAGGAGAGTGGGAGGGTATGGGAAAATAGGAGGCATGTGGAGAATGGGTGGAGTGTGGGAGAGTGGGGAAGGGTGGGAGAATGGGGAAAGTGGTAGAATGGTGAGTGAGGGAGGAATGGGAGGGTGCAGATTGAGAGGGTGAGAGAATGGGTGAGTGTGGGAGAAAGTAAGAGTGGGAGGGAGAATGGGTCAGTGAGGGAGATGGTAGGGTGTGGGAAAATGGCAGGAGTGTGGAAGTATTGGAGGTGGAAAGAATGGGAGGGTGTGAGAAATGCAACAGCAGGGAAGTGTGGGCAAAGTTAGTGGCTCACCCGCTTCCACATCTCCCTGGCCAGGCATGCAGTAGACAAGCGTTTTTTCTACGCTTTTTCTTCAAAAGTGTCAACCACTTACAGGGACACTCCAGAAGGTCCTAGAGCATCGTGAAAGACGCCCAGTAGCAGCGCTCTCTGACTCTCTCCCATCTCTCTGAATTTAGTTCCCAGTTATCAGAAGGTTCATGCCCTGCCAATTCATATATTTATTTGCGCTATCTACGGAGTTTTCCTACTTCCATACATTGGTTATTCTGCTTTTTGGCTTCTGCTGCTAGTATTTTCTTGCTTACACAGGCACACCACTGAAGGCAGCCGTATCAAAGGTCTATATGCAATTCCAATATTTATTACCTTTGAAAGGCGGTAGCCATTCATTACGGATGCGAACCCTACGGTGGCAGGGCAATGGCCATGCCTAGTGGTACTTGTGGGTCAATTCCTGGTTCCCAGCTCAGCATCATTCTGGGGCTGCATTTTGAGGGACTATATGTGACTCCAGGATGCAAACCCGCAAACAGCTATGAGCAAGAGTACCTTCCTGTTATGCTCTCTCTCTCTC